>JBBBDQ010000547.1:6552500-6715000 GCA_037127315.1 Ascarosepion bandense | reverse complement strand
TTGCTGAAATATATGTGTGCATATATATATATATATATATATATATATATATATATATATATATATATATATATCCGAGTAAATACAGAACGAAGAAAGAATTTTTACAACGTCCAAAACATTAATTTAAAACAGTGCTCGATATATAATATAATATATAGAGCTGTGAATATTTATTATAAATGATCTTTTAGAACATGTACATAATTTATATATATATATATATATATATATATGTGTGTGTGTGTGTGTGTGTGTGTGTGTGTGTGTGTGTGTGTGTGTGTGTGTACGTACCACAGATGGGAGAAAGCGAAAGAGAGAGGGGGAGGGGGAGGCTTAGAGGGACTAGGAGTGCTGAAAAGTTTTTAGCTCTGATCGACTTCTCAAAAGTTGTCCAAACATGTGATTTTGTGAGTGGGAAAGTCATTCTTGTTTGGCCCGATAACTTTTCACCGCACCCTTATAGGTATATAGTCAGCGCCGTTTTCCGGTACAGAAATGTACAAAAGTCTCCGATTCTAATTATAAATAGTGTTTGTGGCATATCGATTAAAATATATTGGTCATGTACTGGTTAAGAAGCTTTTTTAATGAATTTCCGTATTTCAAGGCTCTGATTTAAATTATAAATATTATTTAATGCTATATCAAGCCATAAATTAAAGTCATGGCTTTAATTAGTTTTTTTTTTTTTTTTTTTTTTTTTTTTTTAGTATTTCATTATATATACCCAATCCAAATTTCTCATTCTGAATACGAGAGGGATTTATGGCGTATTGATCCTTCCATATCATTTCCGTAATAATCGTAAAGTTTAAACATTTTCTCGTCTTCATCGATTGCATATGTGCGTGCTTGTTCTTGCGCGTGAGGTAGATTCCACTTAAACGGGACCAATCAAAACAATTATCTTTTGTTCCCTGTAAACTGTCATCATTTTTAAAACGAATTTGCATAAAAGGCACAATCTGGTTTTAAAATTTGATCCAGTTCTTGTTTAAAATATTTTACCAGATTTACTTTTCAAAGTTATTTATTCACTCAAGTGTTGTTTGTTTTAACGTTGGAAATTAATTAATTTTCTCCACTTTTTAAGTAATATTAGATTTTGGAATTTGTGGTCATCCGTACTTTACATATTCTATGAGACGCTCGTCAAGTTAAGCGCATTTCCAATTCATAAAATATATTTTAAATGACTTAATAACTACTTGACCTTTGAACTGAAGTGACAGGTAACAAACTCCTACGATAAATTAATCTATTTTTCAGTATATTTTAGTAAAATATTTTTTTTTCTAAATACAATTAAATAATATTAAATTGACTATTTTTTTCAAATTTTATATTTCTTTAATATTTACAGTTATTTTTTACTAGCAATATAGCCCGGCGTTGCTCGTGTGTAATGAAAGCTTTAAAACTAATCCATGGTCCTGGAGCTCAGACTCTTTGGACGTTGGCACGAAAGACGAAAAAGCAATAGTTGTTTCCAGTTAAAGCGAAACCGTAGACTGAAAGAAAAATGAATGGATGTAAATCAAATTTTGATTTCCTGGTATCGATATCAAATAAGATTTTTCGTCGTAAACTGAATTTTGAAGGCTAAATAAGTCCTCTGGGTAAATGATATCATGACTGAGACTAAGAACTACAATTATACCAACTTAAAGCCAAACCCGAAGCAAAAACTAAAATAAAAGGGCTGAAAAAATACAGACATACAGGCAGATAAACAGACACACACAAACATCTTGCCTTTTATATATATATATATATATATATATATTATCAATTTTCTGCACAATTGTAAGAACTGCAACCTTGAAATTTCTGAATATCGTTTCTTATGTCTTTGTCTATGAGTGTATCAAATTTGATTAAAATCGGACCACTCCTTCTATAAACCGATTTTTCGATTATCGATTTTCGATATTTATCGGTGGTACCTGTGTAAATTTTCCAGAAAATCGGTTCAGTCGTTTCGGAGTCATAGGTAACGGACACACACACACACACACACACACACACACACAGTTCCATTTATAAATAAGTTTAACAGTTACAGGATATGGTTTTCTATAGTTTTGTATATAGTTACTGTCAAAAAGCATCATCCTTGGTGCTATCGAATTGTATGTTGGTTGAAAATAGTTGTTTATAAAAACTAATCTAAAACCTGCTTTAAGTACTTAAAAATGATACTTATACTTAATATCAGTTAGAGATAGTTAAAATTTCCATGGTACCTAGTGAGGAAAGAGCGTTTGGAAAATTTGATACTCATAGGACAGACTGAAGGCAAGAGAGACAGAGAAAACAACGTATAACCTACCAAGTGAGCTTAAGTAAATGGATGGCGGAGCAACGTTTTGGGATATAACAAAAAAAGAAAATTTATTAAGAGTTACACAGAAATTGTGGAGAGTCATGATCGTCAACGTCCTGAAAGGACATGGCACATGAAAGAAGGAAATATTAATCGATAACGAAAATATCCCTAGGTTATAGAAGATGTTTCTTCATATTAGAAATGCTTCGCCGAATTACCACAGAAGCGTGTGTGTGCGTGCTTGAACAATGTTAACTAACATTCTGCTCGATTATTCACGAGTGAGTAACTACTTTCGACCCTATTAATAAAACTAAAACAATAAGGCCTGATTTGTTTTAATTCTGCTTTCCGCTAATTTTTATGGAATTTGCGATAACTAACAATTAGGCTGTCAGTTCAAACTCAGTTTCAGCTAGTTAAGTGCTGTCTGTTGCGATTTAATAATTTCTACATTATTATTATTATTATTACTTAAATTATTTAGTCGGCTAAATTAGCAAAGTTATATGTGCGTTGTGGTGTTGGATGGCGGCACGGAATGAGAAATCAGAAAACCGAGTTCGAATACCAGTTGAACTTGTCGCATTCACTTAGGAAAGGCATGAAGCAATCTATTCTCCCTCCAGCTGTGGGTTGAATAGCAGGACAGTCTTTGTTGGTAACCAGTCTACCGCAGAAAGAAATGGCAATCTACTGCGCTAAAATCTTCTGTCTCGTCAGTCATAGATCGAAATAAAAAAGGTCAACTAAGCATGTATCATGTATGGAACTTGATTGACTGATAAATATTTTTAATGAAGCTGATATTTAGAAAGGTTTAAAAATTTTGAGTAAAAAATCATAAAGAAGAAAATAATTTCAAAATACAAAAAACGAAAATGTAAAACAAGGCATAAAAATTATTTCTCCGTAAAAGTTTCCAGCGAAAAACCGGTTTTCAAATGCGTTGTGGTGCAGTGGATATCGGCTCATTATGAGAAATCGGAAAGCAGAGTTCGGATTCCAGTTGAATTCATTGCATTAATATACGTGCAAACACCCTTGGGAAAGGTATGAATCCGTCACTTTTCCCTACAGCTATGTGATAATTAGCAGGACACGTTGGGTTCTACAGCCTTGGTTGGCAACCAGTCTACTGCAGAAAGTAATGGCAACTTACTGTGGTTCCAAAGTGTGACATCGATTGTCGTTGTACACATCCTCGATTATTTTTTAAATACCATGTCCCTTCAGAACGTAGACTGTCATGGCTCTCTACAGTTTCCTTTCCTTTATTATCTGAGAAATAAACTGAAGCATTTTCCCGTTGCCATCTCCATGGTTTCGAAAATCAGAGTTTTCCTTCTCTTCTGCTGGTTGTCAATAAAGGGTAGAGATTCCAGTCTATCATGTTATTTAATCCCTCTCTGGAAAAAAGGAAAAAGCTGGTTTCATACCTTAGCGAAGGTTATTTGCGCGAAAGTGAATGCACCAGAATTGACCAGATTTTGAACTCGCTTCGCCTATCACACTTCCCTACGGCAAAGATCGCTACCGCACACGTCCAATCGTTGGCTAATGGAGCGAATAAAAATCATGGCATCGATTTGATTTGATGAAAAGTCAGTCATAAGGCGACTTTTTACGACAACAGAAAAGAAAGAAAGAAAGAAACCAGACAACAACTGATTATTAAATAAATAGGTGAACATTGGCACCCGGAAATGTATCAGTAACAAGGTTACTCGCTCCTTTAATTTAGAGGAACGTGTTCTAATAAACATTAAATGGAAATTAACTTCAACAAAGAACGAATATTGGCTACAACAAGGCGTCAAAGAGAAATTTTATTGAAAGAAGCAATTATATTTGGGGGGTTCTGTTGTGAGCGGTCTTTCTTCTTCCATTGGTTAGACTTTATTTTTATCCCCTACAGTTTTACGCCAAATTGTAAAGCTTAGAAAATTTTACATTCACAAAACACTGAAGGGAAGATAGGTAGAGAAACAGCAAGTAATAAACTTAAAGTTAAAATGAACGGAAGAGAGGAAATAAAGAGGGATGATAAAAATTCAGAAACTGTAAGGAGTAAGAAGTTATAGAGAGCCATGATCGCCCACGTCACGAAGGGGAAGCCACATGATATAGAAGGTGTCATTTATATAAACATTCTCTTTAATATAATCTACTCTAACCATAGTCTTAACCTCCAAAATATGTTTTAATTCCTGTTCTTTTATTTTCATCACTCCTTAATAATGTCTTTCTTTTTTCTTATATCTTTTCACACTCAGTATCCCTCCTGTGTCTTAGTGGGTTTGTTGCCTTGATAGGGTGAACTGATTAAGAAAAAAAAATAAAGAAACTTAAGGCAAGAAGAGCAGAGCGAAGTAGCGAATAATCCCGCCACCATAACGCATTTATGTGAATAGGGGCAAATACAGAATTAGCTACAAATGATAAGACGAGGATCTCCCACGTCTTTAAAATAAAAAGTTAGAACCTGTGTTAGAATGTCAAAGAAAGTTGCAAAAAATGATAAAACTTGGTCTTTATGATATAGAGAGAGAAAAATGGCAAGAAGGAAAAGAAATAATAAAGAAAAAATAGGGAATTTATGGAAATTTATATCAAACAAAAGTGTCTTTTCATTTTACTTTCTCTACGTAAACGTAATACAAATTTGAGTAGGTGTAGGTAAACGTCTGTGTGACGCCATTGATTATAAGAGCGGTAATAAATCGACTATGCGATGTCCATTGATTTATATAAATATGTAGATAAATATGTAGACGAAGGCGAATTAATGAAGCCGAAACCTTGATAAGAAGTTCTTTACGGAATTTTGACCTGAACGTTTCAGTGTACAATAATCGGCAAATGTAGCGCATTGATAATGAAGGAGATTATCTTGAAAAATAAGAATTGACTGGGTAAAATAAATTCTGCATCCTTTATAAAGGCTACAAACATATTAACGTATTTTTTTAATCAATTCACCACAAGCCATGCGAACATGTCACCAAATTGCAAGGGGTTACTTGGAGGAAAGAGAATAAGATTTTAGAAAGAACCAAAAGCCCAATCCTAAACAAGAAACATGGAACAAACTTTTCTACTCCTGTTAAAAAAACTGAGAATAGATAGATAGATAGATAGATAGATAGATAGATAGATAGATAGATAGATAGATAGATAGATGTGCAGTCCGTAAACAGTGAGGATAATTCAACAATATCAACTTAATATAAAATATTAGGTGTTATATCTATATAGAGAGTTCAATGGAGGCTATCCAGATCAATATGATATTTATAAAGGAAAACTCAACACGTCATTTAGATTGGTTATGAATTATAATTCATTTCTATGAGCTAAATTATATATTTATAAAGGAAATAATTTAGCTCATAGAAATGAATTATATGAAATGATTTGTTTGAACATTATTTTTGATCGATACTCGTATTTAAGTAGATATTTTGTTCATAATCAAGCAGTATTATATATTTATTTCTACCGGCCTGATTATTTACGATAAATGTTTGTTAAGAAAATGTGTCATTCGGCAGGATTCGAACCTGCGACTCCTATCCACATAGTATATAGTGACGTAAAATTAATAAATATACAAATGTGGAAGATGTACATATATATAGTATTATTATTCAGGTGTTAATAAAACAGTGCTTCATATATATGTACAGACCTGTACAAACCATACATTAAGGACTCAGTAAGGTCTCATACAACCACACATACATCAACAGAAGTACCATCTCTAGTAATAAGGACATTTTTGACAGTTCTAAAATTAAATGCATTAATGCTTTAGAAATAAAGTAAACTAGACACTACTTTAGAATACTTCGTTAAAAACAAGGTAGACAGAAATCAGCAGAAATCACGTAAACATAACATTATTTGGTTTAGCCCACTCTTCAGTCGTAAGGTCTAAACTAACATTGATAAACTTATCCTCAATTTCATTCACAAACATTTTTACAATTCACCCACTTTTTAAAAAAATCTTCCACAAAAACAATGTCTAAGTTAGTTATAGTTGCATTAAAAACATAGATAAATATATTTCACAACATAATTCTATGATATCAAATAAATATTTAACCCACATAAACAACAACCGTCACCTAACTAATAGCAAAAATAACCCTTCTGAAAAAACTGACACTGCCGAAAAAATAAAACCTGCCCATTGAATGGCCAATGTATGTTCGAAAGTACTATTTATAGAGCTCGAATTCATTCGGATGAAAATGATGTTAAATTTTACTTTGGAAGCATTTCTAACAGGTGGAAGATAAGATTTAACAATCACATGTTGCTCTTAAACAACAGTAAATACAGCAAAAGTACTGCTTTATCCATACATTATTGGAAATTAAAAAACACCAACCCAAATATTACTTGGAAGCTAAATCCAAACCTTACAATGGAAAAGGAGATAAATGTAATCTATACCTTTTTGAAAAACATGTCATCATAAACCACATCAATAATCCAAATTTGCTTAATTAAAAAAGTGATTTAATGACCACATGCTGTCATAGACAAAAATACTTAAATTCTTAGACTCAGATTGATATAAATTCCCCTTTACGTTTGTCTCTTTCTTTCTTTCTTTCTTTCTTTCTTTCTTTCTCCGCAATATTACTTTTAACAGTTATGAATTAAACCCTATTTATTTTTGCTCCCTTCATTGTTTAATCTTTAATTCTTAATTCTAAATTTTACTTCTTAATTTTTCTTTTCCTTTTTCTTTTCTTTTATTTTATCTTAATTTTACTTAAAATTTTAAGATTTTAATTTTACCAACATTTTTATGTACATGTAATATTTTGAATATTTACATTTTTAAAACTAATGATTTACGCCCCTTTGATAACTTCACCCTGCAATTTATTATTTTTTATTCTCTATTTTTATTTTAGTTTTAAATTTTAAATTTGATGTACATTTAAGTGTAGAATATTTAAATTTTTAATCTTGTTATTAAAAAGCAGGAACTTAACTTTATAAGATGTAATTCCCATGAACACCGAGTGAACTTAAATTCAAATTTTTTAAACTGTCAGTTCGAAATGTGCACCTGATGATTACATAACGCATGAAACTCCGAGTCGTGCCATCGGCGTATATATATATATATATATATATATATATATATATATATATATAGGAAAGAATATTAATAAAAAGTTTTGAATTTAAAAACGTACTTTTTTAAACAGTATTTGTTTATTTTTATAGTGTTTTATATTTCAGACCGCCCTCGGTCCTTCATCAGAAACAAGTGATTTTTAAATTAGAATTGGAAACGTATTTTTACGATGGCGTCCTAATACTTTTTTGTTTACATCACGTGGTGTCGATAAACCAATCAGCATGCGGCACGTCCGTTTGTTTATTTTCGGTAAACCAATCAACACGCGGCACGTCCGTGGAGAGAGTCTGTTTGTTTTAGACAAAAAATCTCTTGGAATATCTATTTTTTTGTTTATATCGCGTGGTGTCGATAAACCAATCAGCATGCGGCACGTCCGTTTGTTTATTTTCGGTCAACCAATCAACACGCGACACCTCCGTGGAGAAAGTCTGTTTGTTTTAAAAAGAATAAAAAATTCCTTGGAATATCTGAAAGAACATTCTTTTTACCTATTGAAATATTTGTAGAGATTCAACACACCTAAGTCCCTGTTTAACCCTAGCTTGTGTGTGTTTAATTTTAAAATCCAGTATTTTTCTTTCTTTCTGCGTGTGTATGTAGAACTAAAATTGGAGTCTATTAGTAAACATTTGCAATTTTCTAAAGTGTGATCGGGTTGATTAAAATGTGCTGCAATTGGGGAGTATACATTTTTTTGTCGTATATTTAGTTTGTGATTATTGAAGCGAAATCTAAAGCTATTACCGGATTCGCCGATATATCCACTGTTGGGGCAAATTGAGCAGAAGAGATAGTAGATGATGTCTTTGCTATCACAAGTAAGGTTTGGTGGGTGTAATTTTATTTTTGTGTTGGGTACAGAGAATGTTTTGTCTGTTATTAGATGTTTACAGATTAAACAACGGGGCTTTCCACATATTAAATTCCCTGATAGGTTTGTATTATTTAAATATTTGTTAGAAGTGAGGATAGTTGATAGGTTGGGTGTTTGTTTCTTTGCATTTATGGGTGGCCTATCGAAAATGTCTTTGATGTTTTTGTTTGATTGGAGGTTCCTGTAATCATTTTTTAAATTTTTGATGAGTGTGTGGGAATATTGATTATGGTTAAAAACCATGGGAATTCGGTTATTGTCTTTTCGTTTTTTGTATGTGAGAAGTGTGCTGCGGTCTATGTGGATGGTTTTATGTAGTGCTTCCTTTATTATTTTTATTGGGTATTTGCATTTTAGAAACTGTTTTGTTAGGTTGTTAATGTTGTTTAGAAAATCTGGATGGTCTGAGCAAATGCGTCTTATTCTAATAAATGAGCTGTATACGATAGATTTTTTTAATTTGAGGGGATGACAGCTGTTAAAGTGTAGGAATTTATGTTGGTTTGTGGGTTTGTTGTATAGACTGGTGGAAAGTGTATGTTTATTTAATTTTACCATGACGTCTAAGAAAGGGACGGATGTGTATGAGTACTCCATGGTGAATTTGATTGTATTGTGGAAGTTGTTGCAGAAAGTGAAGAAGTTTTTTAATTTTTCTAATCCATGAGTCCATATTAAAAAAATATCATCAATGTACCTAAAATAGTGTAATGGTTTGCATTGTGAACTGTCTAGTATCTTTTTTTCTAAAATATGCATAAAGATGTTGGCATAACTAGGTGCCATTTTCGTGCCCATCGCTGTGCCGCTATATATATATATATATATATATATATATATATATATATATATATATATATATATATATATATATATATATTCTGCCTTCTTCTACTGAGCGCCCATAGCCCAGCGACAGAATCGCCGACTGACGCCAATTCGGTCGGGTTTCAATCCTGGCTTAAAAGCAATGGGAGTCTAACCGTACTGATGAACTGTGATACAGCGAATCAGATCTGTCTGCGGATGACTATATATATATATATATATATATATATATATATATATATATATATAATCTTCATCATACCAATGTTCATACACAGGTGAACTAGCGCGTACACACACACACGCACACACACACACACACAAACATGCACGCGCGTATATTCATACACAAGCAAACACACGCACGCACGCACGCACAAACATAGACATTTATACGGAGGTGATATAAAAAGAATAAATTCTGTTCCCAATTAAAATTTAGCTCTGACGTTTGGTCATTTTATCAGATTTTAGAAATACTTTTGGTCCGATCAATTTTCAGTACCTCCTCGTATATATATATATATATATATATATATATATATATTATCCTACGTCTGTGAAACGAGTTGGAGTTTCATGCGTTACGCAATCTTCAGGTACATATTACGAACAGACCGTTTATGAAATTTGAATTTAAGTTCACACGATGTTCATAGGAGTTAAATTTTATAATATGAGGTTACTATTTTTTAATTTATCAAGTGTAAAATTTAAATAGACTAAAATTAGATGGAGATTAAAAAAATAAAATTATAATTTTAAATTTAAAAATATTATTATTAAAATTAATTCGTAATTTTTAATAGTCATATTTGCGGGAAAGAAAGAAAGAAAGGAGCAAAGTAAAGGAATAAAAAAGAAAGAGGCAAATGTATAGAGGAATCTGTATCAATTAGGATCTAAGAATTTAAGTATATATATATATATATATATATATATATATATATATATATATGTATGTATCATTATATCATTATATATATATCATTATATACATACATATATATATATATATATATATATATATATATATATAGTGACTTTTTAGCAGAACGCCATCTCTTGTATTTGAGTCACAGTAAGCACGTTACTGACTGAAAAGGATCGATTCAGTTCAAACACGTGTGTGTGCGCGCACGCGCGTGTGCATGTGTGTGCATGTGTCTGTGTGTCTGGTGTAGTGCAATCGTCAACAAGCTAATCCCACAGATTATTAGGGTTCTATTCTTACTAAGTAACCTCCACTGTTAGCCTTTTGCCAAACTAAAGCTTAGTAAGTATAAACATAGACGTCTACTTACACATTTTTTTAATCATTTCACCCCCATCATTTCTCCTTATGAAAGGCAGGACCGCCATTAGTGCGTAAGGGGGTTATATTGAGAAAAAAGACTGGGTACAGGGGGTATTGAAGAAAAGATAAAAGATGAACGCGATTCAAGAAGATGGAAGATTGACGGTTCGTTTAAATTTTTGGAGATTTTCAATCAGTCAGTTAAGTGTCATACGTGATACACGCTTGGGCGGTCATGTCTCTTTCGAGACATGACTGACTGGGCAGATTTTCCTGCAATAAGTTGCTGTTACTTTCTGCGGTAGACCGGTCACCAACCAAGGCTATAGAACCCAATCTGTCCTGCCATTTAACCCGTAGCTGGAGGGAGAAGAGACGGATTAATATCTTTTTCAAGGATATTTGCGCGTAAATGAACGCAACGAATTCAACTGGAATTCGAGCTCGGTTCTCCAATTTCTCGTTCCGGGGCGATACCCACTACACCACAACGCACGGAGATTGTAACAATCAGGAAAACAAGTAAACAGAAGGGAGTTCCATAGGTGGAGTGTGTGAGAAAGAAACTGTAGTACAAGCAGCGTTACATTTAACTATTTGAAATGGGTGGGACCTGGATGCCAATCTATTAGCACACTTAAATTCATGTAGTCAAGGCAACAAGGGAAAAATCTCGTCAGAGCAGTTGTCATGAAAATATTTGGATAGATAGATAGATAGATAGATAGATAGATAGATAGATAGATAGATAGATAGATATGCACTTAGACATATATAGCATGCGATGGATAGATTATTGTCTAAATTAGGCAAAAATGAAAGCACTGACATTTCATTTTAGCAAATATATTTAACAAAATTACACAAAAATATCTTGAAATACTAAAGAGTAAAATTATTCAAGAAAATCGTTATTGACTTCAATCACGGACTTCGGAATCTTTTGCAACTCTTCTGTACGGTTTCCTTCTTTATGTTGGTGAATGTTGCCATGACCCTTGCCTTCAGTTCATCTTTGGTGTTACGTGAAGTTTTGTTGGTCTCTCGTTCAACCGCACATAACAATCCAGGGGGTTTCAGTAAGCGGAGTTAGGTGGCCAGATGTAAGGAGTGATGTCATTGCATGATTGGGTTTTCAGGTTTGTGTGGCATGGTGCAGAGTTCTGTTGCCAGACATAGGGTCTTCAACACTACTTCCGCAAAATGTAGGCCTCCGTGTTGAGTCTGAGGCCATGTGAGAAAATGAATAGAGGCATAACATTGCCATCACTAATGATCACTACAAACACATTCGTAATCACCATTAGACTCATCCAACTCTTTTCCGAATCCTCTGCACTGTCTTCAGATTGACACCCAAACACTCTGAAATATTCATATTTGAGTACACCATCCCGTTTTCAAATTTGTGGCGCAGTGAATTGTGTCATGGTGCACTTTGTCTTACAGATGATGCCTAACGGACTCTGCTACACTGTGCAGTCAACAAAATAAAAAGCAAACAACGCGCATGAGAAAAATTAAGAATATAAAATGGCGACAATTTACCCATCGCACATTGTATAATCTTTCATACCCAATGCTTTCTTAACTTCATAAAGAATTATTGGGTACAGCTATTTTCCCCATTGCGCGATCAGAAATTAGCCCTCTTGCGTATGTATATCTGCACGCGCATGCGTAATCACGCCACCCATTTTCTGACTGTTTCAATAAGTAATTGAATGATCATTAGAATATAAGTCGATTACCTCATTGAAGTTGAGTATGCATAACGAATAAGAGTATCTGTGTGAGGAGTACACGAGCGATGAAAGATTTTTTTATTTTTTTGTATATGATTTATATTTATATCATGAACTATATTACTAACAATTAGCCAGAAATGTAGAGGCTTAATATAAATGAGGAGGAAAAGGTCAACTGACTTCCCATACCGTTACATATGTATCAATCATGTTTATACTGTGTTCTAATAAGCCTTTAGCAAAATAACAGCGACATTTTCCTTGTCTATCTGGACATGAGCGTGAGTGAGCGTTCTAGTGGGCGTATATACACTTAAAATGAATTCCGTCTAGTTTCTTATAATGTTTCACCTTTCATGGCAGATCTTCTATTATCACAATATGGGATATTTAATAAATAAAAGTAATGGAAACAAACAAAAAAAATATAAATAAAATCAACTGGGTTATATAACTAAAACACACACACACACACATTTTATATTTTAAATTCTCAGAGTCTCTCTTTCGTTCGTGTGCATGCGTAGTTTCATCAACGTAAGCATAAACTTAATCTTCGGAAGTTCTAAATGATGAAAGACATCTCACGAAAACTTTCCATTTTGTCCTACTTCTTTCCCCTAATATCGTTCTTGATATATAAAAAATATATATCACTATCCCACACAAATATATATAGAAAGTGAAAGCAAGTGAGAAAGAAAGAAAGAAAGAAAGAAAGAAAGAAAATGAAAGTAACCAGTCCAATATAAACTGATATGAAAAACAGAAATGAACAGAAATAGTAAAAAACAGACATAGATAGATAGATAGATAGATAGATAGATAGATAGATAATGAGCAGAGTCAGATAGATAGATAGATAGATAGATAGATAGATAGATAGATAGATAGATAGATAGATAGAAATTAAGAAAACTACAAAATATTATAATGATACAAATAAACATAGAAATATAACAGTAGGCATTTATTTTTTTGTCAACAAAAAATATTTGCTTGTATATTTCCTGAATTAGTTCATCACGCTTTTTATCTCCCTTAATAAATAAATGTGTGTGTGTGTGTGTGAGCGCGCGAGCGCGCGGCTTTTAGATTAAGTGTATCGAGAGACCCCACTCCATCTAAGCACGACCCTTACTAACCCTTTACTCAAATGTCAACGGGTCGATCAGAGATAAGCATTTGACAAAGAAATGAAATCACTTCAAGTGACAGAACCAAATAAAGGTGTAAAATAAAATCCATACGACAATCTACAAACCTTCCCTTGTCTTTTTTGCATTTGCCACCTCTCTCTCTCTCTCTCTCTCTCTCTCTCTCTCTCTCTCTCTCTCTCTCTCTCAAACTAAATTTAATCTTTTTTCTTTTTCGTTTCTTCTTGAATGTGACCCCCAGGCACAAAAAATCAAAATAGACAAGTCCGGAAATGATTTAAAAATGTAACCATAGTCCTGCTGAATCCGGTGGCCATATAGCTTACATTATTTTTTTTTTTTAATTCCTATGTAAAATTACGCTCCGGTTTGTAAAATTTATTTACAAAAATAGTTACCGACCCAGAATGGTTTCAATAGTTGTCCATACTACTGAATTAATTCAGTTGTTGTTGTTTTTGTCGTTGTTGCTTTTACTTTACCGAAAAGTTTTGATCCAGTCATCAGCCTCAGTGCATAAATCTTAAGGAAACAGAAAGAATGTATTTTTCAGAAAATGCTACCAAACAGAAAATAAATTATTGCAAATGTACCGACTGAATCAACCCTTTTCAGGTAACACGTGTAACACATGCGATTCCAAATCTGTATGGTATTGAAAACCACACTGGTCTGATTTATACATTTGTGCGTCAGACTAATGTACCCCGCTTCTGTTTCGCTCACCTTCCGGCAATGCCCCATGTCTATTATTTGGACTCCATTTCAGAGACCGTATTGTGGCTCCCTTCTCTTTCCAGATATGGCCGCCTCAAAATTATAATGTCCAGAAAAGTATTATATCTGTAAATCCTTTTAGACTTTATTCATTTCTAACATGTTCTGTAAATGTTCCTCTTTTTCTTCCTCTGCAACATCTCCCTCTTTTTCTTTAACTCCTTATATTTCTCTTTCTTTGTTTTCCTGTTCTCTTTCTTCTTTTTTTCTTCTATTCTTTTCATTGTTATTATTATCGTACCTTTTACTACCATCTAGTAATGGATCTTCACAAAACAATTCCAGCATCAAAATGTCGATTTATAACATCAACAGTTCTCTTATCATAGCAATAATATACTGCGTTAGTGTATTATTATTAATATTATTATTATTACAACACTTAGAGAAGAACGCAATTTAAGAAAAGAAAAGAGACGATGTTTAACAATATTTTGACACTGTCTTTAAGTTATGTTAAAAATTGCCTACCTGTACCAAATATATTTTTAAAAAATGCAAGTCTTTCTACAAACGTAGTTTTTCTTGAGAAAAAGGGTTGTACTGGTACTCAACGCGGAAAAGCGGATAAAACAAGAATGGAACGTGCGTAACATGGTGGGGTCGTACTTGAAATTTTACATTACTTGATTGGTTGCTAAGAGCAATTAATCAAATATTTTACTATTTAGTTTACTATTATCAATTGTGTTGCTGCTTGCGATTGTCATTTAAGCATTAATTTTTTAAAAATAATTATTTAAACAAGAAATAAATAAAAAAAAACAAAATACACCTATATTTTCAAAAACTTTAGAAAACCCCAGAATATTCAAGGAAAATTAGCCTAAAAATAAGTCCTGTCTCTGACACCGGAAATAACATTGTTGCATTATCTTTTGACACTCAGGACTGGCAAATAGGGAAAAATAAAGAAAAAGAAATCATGAGAGAGTATAAGGAGTATAAGAGAGTATAAGGAGACAAAAAAATATAAAAAGAAGTAACTACGACATTATGCACATGTGCACATGCACACATATACAGGCTTACACACACATACGCTTACACACACACATACGCACGCATGTGCGCACATACATAAAAGAAGATAAATCAACCTAACACCAATAAAAAGCACATAAATTATTTTTTTTATTAAATGTCACAAAATAACTAAAATGAGAAAATCGGCAGACAATTGCTGATACCACCTGACGCTCGGATCGAACGATTGCATAAAGGTTCGTCTACAAAAGTCTGGAGTCGGGATGCTGAATATAATATTAATCAGCTAAGTGATAAATTTTATATCTAAACTTATTTATAAATGGAACTTTGTCTGTATGTGTGTGTCTGTGTGTGTGTTTGTATCCGAGACCTATAGACTCCGAAACGGCTGAACCGATTTTCTTGAAAATTTACACAGTTGTACTATAAGCGTCTGCGAAAGTTCTCAGCTAGGTTTTGTGTCGAGGTACCCCCGATAAATATCGAAAATCGATAATCGAAAAAATCGGTTTATAGAAGGAGTGGTCCGATTTTGATCAAATTTGATACACTCATAGAAAAAGACATAAGAAACGATATTCAGAAGTTTCAAAGTTGCAGTTCTTACAATAGTGCAGAAAATCGATAATATATATATATGTATAAATAGTTACCAGGAAATCAAAGCTTGACTTACATCCATTCATTTTTCTTTCAGTCTACGGTTTCGCTTTAACTGGAAACATTTTAGTCTTTTATGCCAACGTCCAAAGAGACTGAGCTCCAGGACCATGGATTTGTTTTAAAGCTTTCATTACACCCGAGCAACGCCGGGTTATACTGCTAGTTTGTATTAATCAGATAGGTAGATAGATAGGTAGACAGACAGACTTCAACGGTCGCTAGTTTTGCAAGTAGTTGCTAGCCAGTATGATCCTCGTAGATTTGTAGTCAGAAGATCAACCTGAGTTATGATTTGTAAATATTATCTGCATTTGGAAACGCATTTCAAATTAAAACTATGTTCGTCTTGAACCATGCGTTTGCGAACCTCCTCCTATTAAGCTGTAGCTTCACAAATTGTTATTAATATTTCGTCATTCGTTCCATATAAGATATTTATTTTATTTACAGAAACAACAAAAGCCGGCAGTTCCATTTACTGTCCTCCTCCGTGACTTTTGTTTGCATTCGTTTACTTTTCTCCATCTCACCCTCTGAACATGTTTGTAGTGCATGCATTAACTTCTTGACAAGATGTGCAATGCAATAACAAAGATTACAAGTAGTAGTAGTAATCGGAGTTCTTTCATTTTTCTTCCTTAATCCCATCATCAAGAATAACAATATTATTGTTATAACGTAGAGACAACAATAAATTCGCATCTTAATGGTCAAAAGTATTTATTTTACACAGCAAATACTTATTTCGGCCGCCTAGGTATGGAATAATGGTTAATGAATTAGTATTGTTGACCATGAGTAGTGAGTTCGATCCTCACTGGGTACACTGTGCGAAATTCGACACTAAATGACCCAACATGGATTGATTTTTAAAATTAAACATTAATTAAGACTGGGTAGTGAGATCGCTTATCACTAAATACCTCATCCGAAATTCGACATCAAATAAGAGTTTACGTATCGTGAAGTCAAGCAACTAATCAATTTATATTTCAACATGATATTCTTCCCTGTTAATGCACTTAATTTAGTAATGAATATTAATCACATTATTCGAACATTATACAATGAGATTTCCAAATCAAAATTTTGATATTAACAGGTTACAGATTTACTGATTCGCTTCAGTATTTCATGCATTTGTTTCCTATCAGATGTGTCGTTATGTTCCATTCTTCCTCGAATTTCTGATTTTTCCAATGTCTTTATAAGTTTCTTTGGGACTCTTCCATTTACACTATGAATAATGGATAAAAATGTCACTTTCATGTTCCACAAATATTAACTTCTCAAACAAATTAAAAAATGCTGGTTACTCTCTCTCTCTCTCTCTCTCTCTCTCTCTCTCTCTCTCTCTCTCTCTCTCTCTCTCTCTCTCTGCTTTATTGAAATAGCGATATCCATAATTTGACAGATCTTCCTCTCTTTGTTTACAATGATTGGATCCGGTCCTGGTGGTCTGCACAGATGTCACAGGCCCCTAAAGTTTTATAAATTTCTCTTCATTAGGTCACCTTCTTTGTATCTAGAGCATTGGTTTGCAAGTTCAAATATTAGACATTTTGCGCAATTGCCAGTGGATCACCATTCATACCCTGTTATAGTAGTATTATTATTGTCACTTTTCATCATATTTCGATTTCTGTTATGGTCGCACTACCAACCAAGTCTGCTGGAAGACCTAAGGCAGGTCGTGGCGTGTTGTTATGGCTACATTTCATGTTTTTTCTATCTCCCCTATCATCCCTAGCGTTACATAGACAAAGTTCTCCTTAGTGTGTGGGCTGTACTTAATAAGACAATTTTTTGTATATCTCTTAAGCTGGGGTTTCCAGGAATTCTTTCAATGTGTTGTTTTGTTCCATTTTTTATCATTCCAAGTGCACCTACTATCACTGGCACAACTCTTGTTTTCAATTTCCACATTTATTCTATTTCAATTTCCAGGTCTTTATATTTTGACAGTTTTTCAAATTCCTTGTTTGCTATGTTACAATCCGCTGGACAAGCCATATCAATTAATAGACAAGTTTTCTCTTTCTGGTTTTTAACAATAATGTCTGGCCTATTTGCTTCAATTTTTCTGTCTGTGTAGATGGTGTAATCCCATAGAATGGTGACATCTTCTATTTCTGTAACCGGTGCTGGGTGATGTTCATACCAGTGTTTGTTTACATATTTTCCATAGTGTTTGCACATTGTCCAATATAAATATTGCCCCACTCTATCGTGGCGATTTTTATATTCATTTGGGGCAAGTACAGAACAGCCTGAGATTAGATGGTCTATTGTTTCTTGGTGTTTATCACAAAACCTGCATTTTGGATCCATGTTATTATGTATAATATTTATATATTTATGTCTATGTCTATTTATATATTATGTATAAAATTTATATATTATGTATAATATTTATATATTTATGTATATATTCTATTATTATTATTATTATTATTATTATTATTATTATTATTATTATTATACGTTAATTTAATCAGTAGAATCCTGTCACAAACCTGATAATGTTTCTTTGTATATTCAAATACTTCAATAATAATAATAATAATAATAATACTTTTTTTTTATCTCCGATTGCCATTTGTTTCATATTCTTTTGCCTTCTTATCAAAATCTTCTATTATCTTTTTCTTCGCCTTCTTTTTCTCTTTCTTCTTCCTCTCCTTCCTTCCCTTTGCTGTTTGATTATTATTTTGTCTCTTTTTCTTCTTGTCACCAATATGTTTTCGCTTTATTTTTTATTATATTTCTCTTTTTACTCTTCTTCTTTTTCTTCTTTTTAATAATAATAATAATAATAATAATAATAATTTTTCTATCTACCTTCCTCACCATTTCACCTTCCGCCTATTCTATTTCTTCTTCATCTTCAATAGCTTCTTCTTTGCTATCTTCTAGTATATTATTATTTCTTCGTCGGCGTCCCTTCATATTTTTCTTAGATTGTTTTAGCCATTTTTTTTTCAAACTTCATTTTTTATTTTTACTTCTCTTATTTTCTTTCTATTTTCTCTTTATTTGATTACATTTTTTATTTTTTATTTCCTTCTTTTCTTCTTTCTTTCATTCTTTACTTCCTTTATTCTTTCCTTTCTTTTTCTCGTTTAGTGATTGACATATAATTGGATGTTTGAGAAAAGAATAAAGCCGAACATTTAAGTATTTTTTCAAAAATTTTTACAGATCCCGACGTTTCAAATTTCTCCGACAAGTCAAAAAAATCTCCCAGATTACACCGGATAATCCCAGATTATAGGACAGAATACAGGAAATTAAAACTTCTCACAGAGACCATGCCAAAATAATGAATATACATGCATCTATCAAATAAACTAAAAGGAAAAACCTTGGCACTTAAGTAAGACAAAAAAATATATATAAAAAACGAAAATTATGTAGCTATGAATATGCAAACTATTGATGCTGTCATCATGAGATTTTGATAAAATTCATGAGGGGGAAAAAAAGATTTAATTATTAAAATACGAAGCGTTTAAAGATGATTTTGTTGTTCTCTTGACAAATTTATTTATTATTCGCGATGGGAACTGGGGAAAGTTGGGAAAGGAACAGAAAAAAATAAAAATAAAATTAACGGAATTTGAAACTCGTGCAAATAAAGATAAGAGGATAAAAAGAGAAAACATTGAGAAAAATAAAAAGCAAATTTGTTTTCCCACAAATGCGAGTGGAAGTTCGTACATGTGTGTGTGTGTGTGTGTGTGTGTGTGTGTGTGTGTGTGTGTGTGTGTGTGTGTGTGTGTGTGTGTGTGTCTTTGCAGGATATTTAAGCAAAATTTATAATACAAGTATATATTAAGAAAATAGTTCAAATTCCAGGTTAGTCTATTGCGTTCACTTTCGTACAAATGCTCTTGACAAAAGCATGAATCGGTCTCTTATGCGCCCAGGTCTAGTTTAAATAGCAAGGTAGACTGGATTCAGTAGCGTTGGGCGGCAACCATTAAAAGAGAAGGAAAACTTTGAATTTCAAACCTTAAAGAAGGCAACGGGAAATGACTTCATCTTTCCCAAGAATACATGACACTTCACAGATTATAAAAAAAGAAAGGAATATATTAGGATCCAAGATCACCTACGGCCTGAAGAAATACGGCCTTTCAAGATTTGTCGTGTCTCCAGTTGCGTATTTACCATCAGCACGAGTTATCGGTGTTCAAACCCAGGTAATATACAGCATTGCAAACGTTGATTTGCAAGTCAGGGGATTTACGTGTGACCTAATAGATAAAGAGGTAGTGTAACTGTGGCAATTATGAGATGCAGACATGATGAAACAGTGATTAACCACGAAAAAATTGTTGGGCCCAGAAAGATGGGTCACTCTATCTGCGAGATGATAAGTGCTCTAGGTTTTTTTTTTCTGGCACCAGTAGCAATTGCATAGCAGTCATGAATTCAAAGCAGATATCAGCGGCATGTGAAAAATGCCAGCACTTAGCACAACGAAAGGGAACATTGCATCAAATCGTAACCCAATCAACCCAATGGTGCCAATCAACCCATCAGCCAGCGCACTGTACGTCGCAAACTGGGTCTCGTGAAGTTTTGTAAACATAGATGAACAATTATTAATCCCACGGCATCGATTACGGCATCTGGAGCAAAGAACATCACCACTAGACTATGGAAGACTAGCATAGTGTCTCCCAGACAAGCGAATCCCGTTTTCCACTTTCAAAATGACGATCCAGTTCATGTGTGGCAGGGACGGTATGAAACTCGGGATCCAGTCTGCCAACAGGGGATGAGCGTGTTGTTGGGTGTGGGGTGTGGGGAGTCAAATACAATTTGTAGAGACCACCGTTTAAAGTCTAATGTCTTTTAGCGGGTATGATATAGAGAGATTTTGTGATAGATACTTTGTACTCATTTGTGTTCGCGATATTTTCAGGTGGTAACGGTTTGTTACCCTACTCCGTTATATCCAGGTGAGATTAAACGAGTTTTAGAGTCAACCGACAAGGTACTCCATTTTTAACCACGACCGCCGGATTCAAACTCTATTGAGTTGATATCATACATGTTGCAGACCACTCAAAAATCTCTATAGCTATACCCAACAAACTCAGTTAGGGACACACATGGAACGTGCCTATATATATATATATGCTCACCACTTATCAATATATGCAAGATACTTTGGCCATCAGAAAAACAAACGGATCTCGATATGTAAGGTTACAAGTTTATTCGCCTGCAGAGTCAGCTTTAGACTCGAAACACGTGTAGCGACACAAATACCATTATGTGCACATAATATAGCATACAAAAACAAGTAATATTGATAATAATAACAATAAATGTAAGCTTTAAACAAAACGTTCACGGCTTCACACACTTTTTTCTTATATATATAGATATATATATATATATTTTTTCATTTGTAAACGAGTTCTCGTTTAGAAATTCAAAAGTTCTACAATATAATTATACTGAACACTTTTTAATACAACTGTGTACTGGACTAATATTATTATGAGCAAAACCTAAGTAATTATATATATATATATATATATATATATATATATATATATAATTTATTTGTTTGAAGATAGATAGATAGATAGATAGATAGATAGATAGATAGATAGATAGATAGATAGATAGATAGAATAAAAATGGTAATCCAATAATGTCAAAATGTGCTACTCATAGAAAATTGTGAATGGCAAATTTTGGTACTATTGCATTAATATATATATATATATATATATATATATATATATATATATATATATATATATATATAATCACACACTAAAGAGGCGAAATTTAATAATTTGAAAAATTGAAGTTCAAAATATTTTACTTATTGTAAAAGTTATATTAGATAAGTTTTCTTCTTTTTTTTTTTTTTTTTTTTGTTTCTGAGTTAAGTAATTTTGTGATATGTGCAAAACATCCGGCGAGAGACAGAGTACGTACGTGGATATATTTTAATATGGAAACTCTGGGGGTATTATTTCCTAATTGTGACGGTTTCTTCTTCAGCTATCAGTTTATGCAAACCTGCTTTTGTACACATGCACGTACCCCTATACACAATTCTTATGCGCAATGTGCTTATATTCACGTCAAATATTTTTACGCTTTGCATGCAAATATGCGATTTAAAGAAAGCGTCCGTTCTTCTGATTAAATATTTCAGGATCCGAGCGTCATTTAAGGAACAAAAATGCCATTCTTATTGAGTATCTGTTATTAATAATATCATAAAATAAATTAATTGTTAAAAGGTGAGTTTGATACAAAAGAAGGAATAAAATACAAACAAAAGAAAAAGAAAGCAAAATATATACATATAAAATCATATTTTAATATACTTATTTAAAAAATCGATAATTAATTATAATCGGAAAATATAAGCAGTATAGTGCTAAAAACCCCTGAAGAGTGAACGGACAGGTCCACCTACGAAACTCTTCGAGTCGGGATGTTGAAGACAACATCAATCAGCTAAGTGACAAACTTTTAATTATATATATATGTGTGTGTGTGTGTGTGTGTGTGTGTGTAAACGGTATTATTATTTTATTATATACTCGTATTTGAAATAGACGCCCATTTATAACGTATTTTTTCAGGTAAAAGTGACAACGACTGAGAACACAAAAAAGAAAGGATCAAAGTAACTAAGAAGGAACTCATAGAAGGATAAGCAAATCATTCGTTAACATTTAAATATAAAAGTACAGGTGTAAATATTATGTTGTCTAAATACATATGGGAGTCCAAAATAAAACAGAAGTCGTCATTCGTAGAATTAAGTATAATTAAAATAGAAAAGTTAAAGAGACGTATAAGAAATAATTGTAAATTATGCAGGTGGGGATAATGACATATTATAGAATTCAAGAACGTACATAATCTGAAGAATAATAAGAATTAAATAAATTGGAACTATCGCACGCAGACGTGAGTGGAAGAACGATAAAACTTGGGCAGGGCGTAAAAGAACAGTTAATTATTTAGGAAGTTGATCATTGCAAAACAGCGCTGTAAACGAAAAAACAATAACTAAATATATACATACATACATACATACGTTGCTAAAACACGAGATTTTTCTCGCTGAAATAGCTATACAACGTATGTAAATTCAGAATTTTATTATATATATATATATATATATATATATATATATATATATATATATATATATATATATATATTCTTCGTTTTAAACGAATTATTACGCGACCTGTGTTTCTACCATGTTGTGTCTCCAGGCGATTCGCAATAACTGATTTTACAGGGTTTTTTTTAAGAACGCTTACGAAACGGGGAGTTTTTGCACGTGCAATTTTCAAAATTAGAAGAAACTATAAAGTTTGCATCTATGGTTGTATAAACCTAATACGTATTTTATGGTATGGTTAGACTTAGGTCATAATTTCTGTTCTTTCATTCAGTAATTTTAGTTTGGGAATAGCATAATGCATAATATATATATATATATATATATATATATATATATATATATATATATATATATATCAGTTTGTGTATGTGAAAAAGAAAGTATTCAATGTGTTAGGGCAAATATACTTTCATTCTTTTGGTATTTCTTATATATATATATATATATATATATATTATAAATTATAAATTATATTTTAGAACATGTACAAATTTTGTTATAGATATCCACTACAAATTGTACATTTTGTTTCGATATTGGGTCTCCAATGTCTCATCAGGTGGTGTGGAAAGGAATTCATTATATATATATATATATATATATATATATATATATATATATACGTTTTGTGAGAACGACACAGTTATGATGTCTTCCCTTATCAGGGCTGTTTTTTTTTTTCTGCAGAAAATTATTTGTACTAAAACTGTTAACGCTCAATCTCCACCCTGCTATCGAGCAATATGCGATAAAAAAAAAAGAATACTTGCTAAAAGTAACTCTTATCAGTAAATTACAACTTAAAAAGCAACTTAACACCAAAAACTATCACCACTGAGGACTATATATATATATATATATATATATATATATATATATATATATATATTACTTCAAACATTATTTTTATTGGATACCTGAATTTGTGTGGAAGCACCCTTTTTTTATTTTAAACAATATGTATTTGGTCTACCGCCTTGCCCACTCTAGAAAATTTATTAAAGAAAATTTGGCTTTCCACAAAAATCGAAACTGCGTTCCTCTTTACAGGAGATATCATCGTCTGATCTGATTTTTCTATTATAAATGTATGTGTATATGTGTGTGTGTGTGTGTGTGTGTGTGTGTGTGTGTGTGTGTGTGTGTGTGTGTGTATGTGTGTGTGTGTGTGTGTGTGTGTGAAGATGATCTGCTAAATTTTATAGACAAATACATATATATATATAGCGTTTTGGTGTTGAATTAGTCACTTTATTTCAGACGGAAACTTGTAAAAGATCTTGCTGGAATTTATGCAAATTTTTCAGTTCTTTTTGACCATCATTAGTCTTTTTCCAAAAATGTTGCTTGAAATCCAGAAGCAGCCAGTATAGCGTTTGTATTGTTGTTAGTTAAAAGTTTGAAATCGACATGTGAGAACATGTTCTGGCAATGAGTTAAAATTTGGCGTCACGTAGCAGATATGGCACTAAAGTTGAAAGGGATCTTAACACAGTGAGCACCAAGTTTACATAACTTCTATGGAAAGTAAAGAAAATAAGATTCATCAAATACTAGAAAAAATTATTAACGTTCAACCTTTTCATTGGCAATAACAATTTCTACATAAACGCAATTCTTGGAAAAAGACTAAGTCTCGTGCCAATGTTGTTGTCCTTTAGGAAACTGAATTTGTAGATTAATAATATGCTAGTTATACCACGATATTTCTCTCAAGTCCTATCATCACACTGATCAATATGCAATGCGCAAACAATAGCACAAATCTAAGGCGTCCCTGATATTTTCCATTAGATTTCTCTGAGACTTTCCCTGAAAAAAGAAAGCGATTACAGATCTTGGGGACCCTTTACGTTAAAAGAAGGTAACCATAAATTAATAAACAGTTGTTTTACTTTAGGTGCTCACATGTTAAACGTCCAACGATGGTCAAAATGACTTGAATCTCAACATTTAATTTTATCAAGTTCTTTTTTGTATTTCCACATGGGATATGGCGACTAATCTGAAACCATTAGAGACTCACTAAAAGGCTTTACAGATATTCGTTGTCTCTTCTATTTAATCGGACATATTCAAATACAGGATTGTTGACTTTATATTTGTTTCTTGTATGATATGATAGGGAAAAATCAGTTACAAAATTCATAATAGAAATATAAGTAATAGAATTCAAGATTCTCTTAATGTGAGGATCATAAAATTGTAAGTACCGAATAATTAATGGTGCCAAGAAAAGGTGGACAACAGAGAGATGCGAAAAAATTTCACACAAGAAATTATGCAAGTAGAAAACCCGTTTAAAATAAATATATAAAGAATTTTTTTTTAAAAATCCAGATCATACGAAGAAAAAAAACTTAAAAAATCAGAGAAAAAAGAAGACATATAAATTATAAAAGAATAGCTTCTACATATGTCGGCTCTGGGTGTTGACTTAAATGTTCACTTTAATATATATATATATATATATATATATATATATATATATATATATATATAGTGATGATCATCCACGTATACTGTCTTAATATGTATAGGAAAGAATATTAATAAAAAGTTTTGAATTTAAAAATGTACTTTTTTTTAACAGTATTTGTTTATTTTTATTATATTTTATATTTCAGACCGCCCTCGGTCCTTCATCAGAAACAACTGATTTTTAAATTTGAATTATATATATGCGTGTCTGTGAGGTGTTGCTGGAAAATATTTGGTCCAATAGGAGTAGCAAAAAATTTATAATGTTTGGTTAAGTTTGGGAAATGAATGGTAACGAGGACATTTCAATACCCACATAGATAGATAGATAGATAGATAGATAGATAGATAGATAGATAGATAGATAGATAGACGAGTGTACAAACTTTTATTCTTAAATTTTTAATGCATATATGTATATATATTCATATGTGTACATTTGTGTATTTGTATATGTGTATTTGGTTACAGATGTTTATCAATATGCTTATGAGAATATGTGCGTGTGTGTGTGTGTGTGTGTGTGTGCGCGCATGCGCACGCGCGTCTGTGTTGCAGTTATTTAAAACGTTTTATATTTGTAATTCTCTTTCCGTTTTCTCTAGACATGATGTTTAAACACATTTCCCCAACATATATTTTACAAAGAGAGCAATAACAAAAAATTATAATTAAAAAACTAAGAATCCAGTTTAAGTCGATAACATTAATACAATCATTTGACATTTTTACTTGATCGTTAA
Source organism: Ascarosepion bandense (assembly GCA_037127315.1). Classification (NCBI taxonomy): domain Eukaryota; kingdom Metazoa; phylum Mollusca; class Cephalopoda; order Sepiida; family Sepiidae; genus Ascarosepion; species Ascarosepion bandense. Next base: position 6,688,757 of record JBBBDQ010000547.1, on the reverse strand, counting down.
ACATTCTTTTCTCGCAATCTTTCTCGATATTTCTGCGAATATTTTACGCCAAGTATATACACTGAGGTTTTCAATTATGGCAATAGAAAGTTTACACACAGTTAAAACCGGCCTCAATACAAGAACTTCAAGTGTCAAGCAGGTTTGTTGCATAGTAGCCGTAATTAAGATAAATGAAAGAAAATGGCATTTTCATAAACTCCCTAATCGTACTGAATTTTTTTAGATTTCATCATCTCAGGACTTAAAGATAAGCAATAAGTATCATGTATATTTTTTTCTGTTTAGCGGCATATTAACTCCTTATATGTCATTTAATGCCGAAATTTAATTTTCTCGGGACTTTGGAAGTAATAAAAATGTTATTCTGCTTTCACAATTAAATACATGGTAGATGATACTCAGCTTTTGTGCATATTCATGTTTGCGTGGGTATGACTACAAGAGGCGGTGATGCATATTTTATGTTAAACTTTAGTTGAAGTTAAGGTTTCGAATATAGCTTGATTTTAAAAATTGTCGGATATTATATGGCATAATATCATAAAAGATTTCTTTCATTTCATGTTGTTTGTTAGTATTTAAAACGGCTTTGGGTGAAATCACCCAATTGTTAATATGTGGTTATTGCTGGTAATTTAATTATATTGTTGGTAATTTTCTTGCATAAAAACATATTGCTGTTATTTTTAATATAAAAATTTATTTTTATACTTTCATTACGTTTTGTTTATGAGGTTCACTATTTACCCATAGCTGGGACCCTAACAGGTGCTACCACCGCGGGTCAGGGTGGATCTGGGAACAGCAGTAATTAAGAGATGGTTCCACGCTTCTCAAAACCTCCAATTTTCAAATCAGAGGCCTTGCTGCCCGATATAGTTTATCATCACGCTCAGGACTAATTATGTATATACCAAACTGCAAATAGATAGATAGATAGATAGATAGATAGATAGATAGATAGATAGATAGATAGATAGAATTAATTTAAGAAGGTTTTGTTAAATTCAACTGACATGGTCTTTCTGTTTAAATTTAATTGTGTCTTTCCAGCTATCGAATAAATTATTCTATATTTAAATCAAAATTGTGAATATACAGTCCAGAATTTATGTTTTTCTTCTGATAGTGCATCCATCAATTTTTTTATTTCATTTTTATTTAAATGTCCAAAAACTTACTGAAAAATCTGAAAAAAATACAATAAAAATTTAAAAGATAAATTTTGTTGAAAATAACAAAAAAGACTCTGTACATCTGCATACTAGCACACTGACGTCTATAATAAAAAAAATGTACACATACACATACATATCGTTTCTGAATACTCATATAATAAAGATATTACATTCGCATACAAACAGAGATGCACGCAAACACACACACACACACACATATATATATATATACAATAGACTCATCCACATGTAAAAAAAAAAAAAGATTAAAATAAACATTATAACATTAACTACGAAAACGGCCACAATGTCCACACCGCATTTGGAAAATAAAACATTCCTATAACTTCAGACAGATACATAAAAAATAAAAAATTAAAAAAAACACTTTCAGTTAAAAATAAAAATCGCCCTTGATAATGGCTAAAAATGTCCGATATCGCTCGAATATGCAGAAGTTTTGGACAGTTTTAGACACTTTCTTTCCAGTAAAGAAAATACTCTATATATATTATATAGATCATATTTAAGAAGCCAGAATTCATCTCAAAAACTCAAATACACATTTGTGAATACACGTGTTATGTTGAGATTGAATTTCTCTCTCTCTCTCTCTCTCTCTCTCTCTATATATATATATATATATATATATATATAATTATTATTGGGGGTGTTGTGTGGAATTTTCAGCTCAATATTCGATCAATAACAATATAACTTATTGATTCATATCTTTACAATTTGTGTGTGTGTGTGTGTGTGTGTGTGTGTGTGTGTGTGTGTGTGTGTGTGTGTGTGCGCGCGCGCGCGCGCACGCAGATATAGTATGTGTGTGTTTGTCTGGGTGTGTGTGCGGATACGCGCATACAAATCAAAATAAATAGTGTACGTTTATGACAATGTATATAAGAACGTTAATATTTTTATAAAACCTTTATCAGTCTTTGTAAAAAGAAGATACGATAGGAAAAAGTCTCTGTACACAATAAAAACATTTGAGACACATCAGTTACAATTAAAAAGAACTTAACTTTCTTTTAAGAAAATATATAACCTTTTTTATATTTTTTTTTATTTCACAAGGCATGAATGTGATAGAACGGATAAGTCAAAGTTGCGTAACAGTTACTAAAATAGAAAGAAATATTTGCAAAGTCAACATACTGCGACTTGCTTATGTGATGTTAGTTTTAATTTAAATGAATGAACTATTAAGAAAATATCTTGATTTAATTTCATATAATTATAAATTATATTTTTTGTTGATATGCAAAAATAATGATTAAATTGGAGACGGTTAATCCGAGTTTCATTCTTTCAACGCAGTCTAAATTTGAGTGGATGAAAGTTAATCATAATATTAACGATTTGTAAGAATTCAGTTTTTTTCTCATTTTTTTTTTTTAACATCGGTTGGTGACAAAAAGTCGTCTGTATCGCCGTGGTGTTCCAGACAGAAAGATTTGTTTTGTGTTTCTGAGTTTATTATTTCAAAACCATTAAAATTTAATTGAATACTAAATTCGCTGTCGTATTTATTAGAAAAAACATTTCTAAAATAATTTTTCATTGAATATTGGAAGCAGTCATTTTTTTTAAAATAAGATTCTCATATTTTCTCAAATCTTCTCTTAACTTTTTTGTTTTCAATCATATGAAAAATGCCTATCTGTCGTCAGTGCAAATTTGAACGTTATGCGAAAATGAAGGCGTAGCCATAAACAGACAGAATGTTACGGACGCTAACAATATTAATTAAAAGTATAGGTTCAAACAAGAGAATGAATTAAACAAGCTTAAAAAAAAATTAAAATAATCGCATTTTTTAACGTTATTTTATTCCCAATATTAATAGTTCTAATGGGCATAGCTGGGGGAACGCGTAGCAAAAAGTTTCCTCAAATCACAAACGCGTCATTTCATACTTCATAGTCTTTTTGCAAAGAGCTAAGTTACTCTTCTTAATGATTCAACAATGTTCATATATCACAATATCTTAAACTCTTAGTCACTTAAATATTCCTCCTCCGCTTCATCATCATCATCATCATCATCATCATAAAGTTCTCCCTTAAATAGTTTTGTTCTTTTGGTTGTTGTTATCACGCATTGAGTGCTCCCAGCAGTTTTAAAATGTTAGCGTACGCGGGTTGTTAAGCGACAGCAAGTCACCTCAATATTCCAGCACTTTTTTTTAAGTATTCTACATATTTTCAGGTCCCCTAAAACATTCGACGGATTTTCAGTTTCCGTAGCCATTTTTATTTTATTTTCTAGATTTTTCCAGATTGTTCCTAGTGCGCTGATTGAAAAAACTGGAACAATTGTTAGTTACATTTACGTTCCACAACATACTCAACTCATTAGCAAAATCGAGATACTTATCAATATTTTCATTTGTCTTCAGATTTTATCACTATTATTATTATTATTATTATTATTATTATTATTATTACTTTTACTGTTCAGTACAGTTCCTTACCCGTATCTTAAGGTAAAGAAATTATTATCACTGTGTTTTGCACTTAATTTCTGTAATACGAATTATTTAGAAAAAAGTTCGTTTTTTTTTATCGCCTTGCTTGAGGTGAATTGATAAAAGAAAATTATGTGTATAATTGTCTCTAAGGCTCAAGGGGCTAGTAGGACTGAAAGAGAATGAGAAGACTTTAGAAGGAATCTGAAGCCAAATCCTAAACAGGAAAAACAAAAAAACGGATAAATCTCTACTCCAGTTCAAAAAACCGGGGAGAAGCGTGAACTGAACGATAGGCTAACCTATTTACTTCTGTTTAAGAAAAACATTTAGAAAATAGAAAATAAAAAAAAATTCAGAATTTAGGCGGAGACGTAGAAGTATAGAATTGAAGAAGACCTTAGAAGGAACCTCTACTTCCGTTCAAAAGAGTGGAGAACAGTATGAACCCGACGAGAAGTGATCTTGAAATGTTGGTTATACAGGGTGCAGCGGAAATACCTGCCCCCCCCCCCACCCACCCCAAAAAAATTTGTAAGACATTATTATGCTAGATTTATATGTAAGACATATTTCTGTCACACAATGTACAAGAGAGCGTTGGAAAGTTCTCGACCCGACCAAGAGACCCTCCTAGAGCATTAAAAAATATGATGCGAAATCATTTTCTCAAATTTGGGGAAGTAGATTAGACCGAGAACTTTTCAGTACAACTTCGTATTTATCCATGTGTATATCAGTTAATAGTCAATTTGACACTCCACCCACATCTATTGAACAGGTGTAGAGGCTCATCCCTTGTTTCCTTGTTTAGGATGTGGTTTCTGGCTTTCTCATTTCCAGTCTTTTCACTCTTACGTAGCCCCCTGCACATCAGTGGCGTTACCGCCTTGCTCAGAGTGATATGATTAAAAAAAAAAAGATAGATAGATAGATAGATAGATAGATAGATAGATAGATAGATATGAACCAACTTTCATAGATAGATAGATAGATAGATAGATAGATAGATAGATAGATAGATAGATAGATAGATAATTGCAATCTATATATAAAATTATTTCACAGCATCTGAAAGCCAAACTGGTAACCTGAACAGGACAGGTGCGTTTTCATATTGAGTGGACGGATGAATTCGGTTTAATGACATAAAGAAGTCATGGGGTTTATTAATAATTGTTGTTAACAGTGATCTTTAATAGGGCAATACTGAGCTTTACGTTTAGTTTTTATAATGCTACTATTTTATATATTAATATAATTAACTAATTAGTTAAATATTATTTATAATATTATATATATTATTTATAATATTATATAATAATAATAATAATAATAATAATATATATATATATATATGAATTTAAAAAATTGTTTCGCCACTTTTATTGTACCTTCATCAGAAGTATTTTTAGGATTGAATGGAAAGCGGAGAATTTTCAAATTCTATGCTATTTATTTTCATTGGTCAGTGGATATCACATGCTCGTGCACACGCATCTACACAAACACACAAAATATGATCATGTAATATCCACTCGACCAATCAAAACAAAGAACATAAAATTCGAAATACCAAAACATACTCTCTACGATCCTCTCATTTTCCCAAAAGATTCTGTTGAAGTTGCAATAAAAATAGTGAAAATATGTAAAATTTATGAATGTTTTCCTAGTTGTCCTTTGGTTAACCATTCTGCGAAGTTAATATATATCTTTCAATTGACGTATATATATTTATATAACGCTGTCGTATGTGTCTAGCCACACTGATGAGCTGTGATACAGCGAAACAGGCTTGTATGTGGATGACTAATATATATATATATATATATATATATATATATATATATAAACAGAAATAGGGGTAGTTCCAGCAAGAACAATGGTAGGTGAAAAAGTGTGAGAAGCCATAAACGTTTTGTTTAAAGTATAGATCCATTGTTATTTATTGTGTTTCGAGTCCAAAGTTGACTCTCTTCAGGCAAATTCATTTCTGACTTTACATATCGAGATCCGTTTGTCTTTTGAGACTGTCACCTTGGAACGCGAAATATGTATAGCGACACAAATATAATTGTGGACACTTAATATATTATACAAAAGATAATAATAATAATAATAATAATAATAATAATAATAATAATAATAATAACAACATTAAATATTCACTTTAAACAAAACGTTTTTCACACACACACACACACACACACACACACACACACACACACACACACATATATATATATATATATATATATATATATATATATATATATATATATATATCCGAGTGGGTACAGAACGAAGAAAGAATTTTTCCGTCCAAAACATTAATTTAAAACAGTGCTGTATATATGATGTATAGAGCTGTGAATATTTATTATAAATTATGTTTTAGAACATGTACATTATTTTTTAATACATGTCCTCGACAATCATATGTTTGTTTCAACGTTGGATGCCCAACGTTTCTTCGGGAGGACCCCTCGAAGAATGTATTAAAAAATAATGTACATGTTCTAAAACATAATTTATTATATATATATATATATATATATATATATATATTTAGACAGCAGACATTTAGACATGTCAGATTAAATAAATTGCAAACATTGTGTTTGCTTATTTTTAATAAAATCCGTGAGTATGAACGGATTTTATTAAAAATAAGCAGACACAATGCTTGCAAATTATTTAATCTGATATATATATCAAATAAATGTGTTCTTTTTTTTTTTTTTTTTGTTGTTTTCCAGCATTTCAATTATTGGTATTCAAATTAAAAATGCAAACATTATTAGGATTATGTTGGACTAATACCTAAGTGTTATCTTGCTATGAAGGATGAATTCAGCATAATATTCGAAATTTAATTTGACAGTGAGGTGGGCGGTGACAAAAATATTTGTGTCCAAAAGGGGCGCTGGTTGAAAACAATGTTTGGAAACACTTCTCTACAGACTAATGAGATGTTTCGTTTAATGACGTCAAGTTAACAAGTAAGAATTAGTACACAAGCTGTGTAAACAATAAACCTACAACATCATATTTATAGTGTAATGGGTAAATTGTCGCCATTTCAAATTTTTAATTAGGTGAATGCGCGTTGTTTGTTTGTTTGTTTTTTTATTTTGTCGACTGCATAGTATCGTAGGTTCAGTTGGGTAGCGTCTGCGATAAAAAAAAAGCACTCTGACGCAATTCACTCCGCCAGAAATTTAGAAACGGTATGCTGTTCTGCTTCGAATTCGCGCCAGAAGCTCCAATAAGAACATTTTTAGCAGGCCTATTTATGTCTCATCATAACAGAAAGAAACGGTGGAAACTAGACGATGGATTCGGGGCATCAAATTCCACTAAATTTGCGACTTTTATGTTTTGCTTCGATATTCTTTGTCCATTTGCATAAATATTTCAGTGGTCTATATTTCATTGCTGAAGAATATACGGTAAACTTTGATATCATTATTGCAAATTTGAATCTTAAAAATGTGCCCTGTGATTGTTAATCGTGACATTATTAGAGAACTATCCGTCATAAAGGGACATGTTATTGTCACGTCTGACGCAGACGTTCATCCTATTCTTCCAATTTACTCAAGAGCATTGTCATCATCTCTTGAAAAAATAAAAACGTTTTCTTCCATTTTACCATCTACCGATGATTACTGGAGATTTTTTAATATAAAAAACTGTATTTTCTCAGAACGCCTGATACATTATAAAAACGATGACTGTGATGAAGATATAGCATTAATGATACTTAAGTAGTCAAATCGATTGTCTTTTTCTTACGATTACTACGAACACTGATTTTTTATTTTTGTTTTTTTTTGTTTTTTTGCTTTTGCTTTCAAATACAATGACAAATAGATTACTCTAAGATTATTTTTTGAAGATGACTAAAGGACTTATTGATCGATTTATCACAAAAGAAAAAATAACAAGACTAATAAAAAGCAGTTTTTATCAAATATTTACAAAGCCCCTTAATCAAAACTTATTTATAAATGGAACTGTGTGTGTGTGTGTGTGTGTGTGTGTGTGTGTGTGTGTGTATCCGTTACCTATAGACTCCGAAACGGCTGAACCGATTTTCTTGAAAATTTACAGTTGTACTATAAGCATCTGCGAGTGTTCTTAGCTAGGTTTTGTGTCGAGGTACCCCCCCGATAAATATCGAAAATTGATAATCGAAAAAATCGAGTTATAGAAGGAGTGGTCCGATTTTAATCAAATTTCATACACTCATAGACAAAGACATAAGAAACGATATTCAGAAGTTTCAAGGTTGCAGTTCTTACAATAGTGCAGAAAATTGATAATATATATATATGTATAAATCGATACCAGAAAATCAAAATTTGACTTACATCCATTCATTTTTCTTTCAGTCTACGGTTTTGCTTTAACTGGAAACATTTTAGTCTTTTGTGCCAACGTCCAAAGAGACTAAACTCCAGGACCATGGATTAGTTTTAAAGCTTTCATTACGCCCGAGCAACGCCGGGCTATACTGCTAGTCTTATATATTTCGTAATGAATAATGATAAGTGTGCTTATTAGTTCATAGCATATCAATGTATAATGGCGGTGCGTTCTTGTGTCATGGATAGCGTCTCGGAATAAGAAATCAGACATCCGTGTGGAATTCGTTTCATTCACTTTCACACAAATACTAGGAAAGGCATTTATCCATCTCTTCTCTCTCCAGCTATGGGTTAGATAGCAGGACAGATTGGGTTCTATAGCCTTGGTTGGTAACTGTTCTACCACAAAAAGTAATGGCAACCTACTGCGGGAAAATCTTCTGCCAAGTCAGCCATGTCTCTTTCGAGACTTGATTACCTACGCGTATATCACGTATGGCAATTAACTGTCTGACAGATGTCAAAAAAGGTTCTGCGTAGAATTTTCAACAATTATATCCGTAGGTAATATTCCAGACTTTATTTACCAACTGAAGTAATGTCATCTAGACACATATTTAGAGAACAGTTACAGATTAGCTTTTATACATCTACACGACTTTAATTTTGTTTGAATCTCCGGCAATGGAGAATCAAAAACGATGCCCTCCACCGTCGATGAAACTGGACGAGCGTTCTTAATCGTTTCATCAATTAAAGATGTCAAGAATTGTTTGCATAAAAACTGAAAATATGTTTGAAGAACTTGTCTTTAACTGTTTTTTATACATTTCACTGCGCCTTCCTCTATCACTCTCTGTTCACAAAAAGGGAAAAGAGAGTCAAAAAGAGATGAATAAATTTTATAATATGAATAAATTAACAAATAGGTCTAGTGTAAAACAGCGAATCTATAGTCAGCACTTTAACTCTAAGGAGTTAAAAGCAGTTAAAATCCAGTTCCTCAATCCACTGTTATACCACTAATTTTTTTTCGTCGTCAGTTATTACGTCAGTGAATCCTGATTGCATGTGTTGAATCAGTACACCTTGTCTGACGTTGACACCAATTATATGATATGCTGACAGCGGCAGATATTTTGTTTCAGGAATAATAGTTTTATATAGTACAAGATAATTCTTTTGGAATAAAATTAGTTTTGTAGTTTTCAAATGTTTTGTGACCATTTTTATGTTTGATTCTAAGACTTGTTTGGTGTACACTGTATTGTTAAGCTTGCGACTCATTCTTAATGCATAATTAGTCATAATGCAATGGTTATCAACAGATGACTCGCAAATCTCGCGGGGAATCTCGTACTATCACGAACAGCACACAAAACACATCGCATAATGAATAATACCGGCGTGTTACACTAGTTCTACATTTTATATATTTTTGACTGCAATATAATAAGGGCATTAGGAGAATGATATAAGTCGCGGAAGCAGTCAAAGGACAAAAGCTTAACTATTCAAACCCTGATATGAGAGAGTTGTCGGGACCGGATAAAGGTTATCTTATATCTGGGTTTCTCTTATATCCGGTTTATACTGATATATTTCATCTGTAAACGAGTTATATTACGCAACCCAGGTTTCTATCATTTGGTGTCTTCAGGCCATTTACAATAACTGATTTTACCTTTTTTTTTCTCTTTTTTTTTTTATGAACGCGCATTTTTCAAAATTAGAAGAAGTTATAACATTTTCACCTATGGTTGTATGATCCTAATAGATATTTTTTGGTATGGTTATACTTAGTCATAATATCTGTTCTTTCATCCAATATTTCATTTTTGTTTGGGAATAACATAATAGCTAACTTTTCTTCCTGACACAATCTACATATTTTGCCACCATTGTAAGGTTTGGCTGTTTTTAATATATACCACGTTATACATGAGTATTTTCCATATTTTAATTTTAATTTTCCACGCGAGTCAGTTTTGTATAATTTTTTTAAGTTTTCTAGTTTAAATGTAGATCTGTGATTAAACCATCTTTGTAATAATTTGTAATAGGACTATGTTATACAAAAGAAATCATTAACAAAGCAAAAGTCAGTCAATTAAGTGCCATACGTGATACACGCTTAGGCGATCATGTCTCGAAAGAGACATGACTGACTGGGTAGAAGATTATCCCGCAGTAGGTTGCCATTGCTTTCTGCGGTAGACTGGTTGCCGACCAAAGCTATAGAACCCAATCTGTCCTATTATTTAACCCATAACTGGAAGGAAGAGACGGATTAATACCTTTCCCAAGGGTATTTGCGCGTAAGTGAATGCAAGGAATTCAACTGGAATTCGAACTCGGCTCCCCGATTTCTCGTTCCGAGCCGATATCCACTGCGCCACAACGCTCATCCTTAAAATATATTTGGGATCAACCAAAGATACTTTTAATACTAGATGAATGAATATATGCTGCCTAAATAACCCAGTGTAACACTGATATAAGAGAGTTGTCGGGACCGGATAAAAGTTCTCTTATATCCGAGTTTCTCTTAAATGCGGGTTTGGTCTATTTTATATACATTACCAACAGGCTCTAATTTGGGACCAGAGAAAATCGATCTTATATCCAAGTTTCTCTTATATAAGGGTCTCTTATATCCGGGTTATACTGTACTTTGTAATAGGACTATGTTATACAAAAGAAATCATTCACAAAGCAAAAGTACATGACCTAAATAGTTAAAATAAAACATTTGGGATCAACAAAAGATACTTTTAAAACAGATGAATGAATATCACTCAGTTAAGTGCCATACGTTAAATACGCTTGGGCGATCATGTCTCGGGCAGAAGTAGGTTGCCATTGCATTCTGCGGTAGACTGGTTGCCAACCAAGGCTATAGAACCCAATCTGTCCTGCTATTTAACCCATAACTGGAAGGAAGAGACGGATTAATACCTTTCCCAGGGGTATTTGCGCGTAAGTGAATGCAAGGAATTCAACTGGAATTCGAACTCGGCTCTCCGAATTCTCGTTCCGAGTCGATATCCACTGTACCACAACGCACAGCCCACGTGAATGAATATATGCTGCCTAAATATATTTATATATATATATATTTGTTTCGTTAAAACTACCAACAAGGAAGATTTTATTCATTTTTGGTTTAATTTGAGGTCATAACAACACTAGAAAAAATGAAAATGGCCTGTGAAGAAGCTGAAAGCGCTTGGAAAATCGAAAATTATGAAACATTTTTACATTCCTTATCCCTAGCAAAAAAGTAACATGTAATAATTCTGTAAAAATTAAACCAAAAATTAATAAAATCTTCCTTGTCAGTCATTTTTAAGGAAAAATGTTTAAATGAAAGATTGCTGCCCAAATATATATATATATATATTCATATATATGTGTGTGTGTGTGTGTGTGTGTGTGTGTGTGTGTGTGTGTGTGTGGTTATTTTTTTTAATATTCTGAGTAAAATTAAAACATTTCATTTTCAGGTTTGAAGAAGCATTTAACTATTGCAACTAACAAAATAAATTCTGAATTTATAACCGTTTAATTATGTGTTGAGTTTTTATCCCCCCCCTCTCTCTCTCTCTCTCTCTCTCACTCACTCACTCTCCATATATATGTATACATTGTTTAATTGTGATAATGTTTAGCGCCAGGGTTTTTGTTTTTCCGTAGTTTTACTGATAAAATATATTTTGCCAAGCAGGATTTTTTTTTATCGTAAAGTGCTCGATATCAAGGTGGAGATACGGCGCTGATAAATAGAAACAGTTTGTCACTTTAACAGAGCATGTTCATGCCTACTTCGAAGTTTCGTGAGGACGCCGTTATGACGCTCTCTTTAATCAGGGCTAATTTGGCAAAAAATGCCTTGACAAGGGTAAACATCATAATGGCGTTTACACGAAACTTTAAATTCGGCATGAATCTGCTCAGTTAAAGTGACAAACTCTTTGTACTTATATATATATATATATATATATATATATATAAACTGGTGCATATACAGCGTTAAAATACTTAAAAGATAATTAAGTACCATGAGCCATGAGCATTAATTATTTTATATTCAATTTATATCATTTATATTCTACATACATACACATATATATATACTTATATATGCATTTATATATATATATATATGTATGTGTAGAAATATAAATGTATATATATATATATATATATATGTATATATATATATATATATACATATATACATGTATATATATATACATACATATACATGCATATATATACGCACACACGCACGCGCACACACACATACGTACACAAACACACACACACACACACACACACACACATATATATATATATATATATATATATATATATATATATATATATATATTAGGAGATACGCAAGTGGTGTAATAGATATCGGCACGGAATGAGAAATCGCAGAGCCGAATTCAAATTTCGATCAGGTTCGTTGCATTCACTCATGCACAAATACTCTTTGGAAAGCACCTCTTTTCTCCAGCTATGGGATAAATAGTAAGACTTGTATCTGGGAAAATCGTACTTGTTGTCAGAACTTGTTGATACAATGTTCACTCGCAAAAAATGAATAGTTCTTACAAGCTGTAATATTTTAGACTTTAATAACTTGTCCCACTAGAGAAAGCAGAGTTGGTCGTTTGCTTTGCTCAAGAGTTACCTAGCACTGTGACAGATCACCCGGTCAATGGCATTCTCAGCATCCAACTGTAGAACCTCTGTTCTGTTACTTTACGTCTCTTCTTCATGTGTGAGGAGATTGTCCAGCATTCACTGCTATATAGGAGGATCGATATTACATAACAGTTCAGGACGCTTTTCTCTGTAACGAATTTTTCTCTTTCTCAAGAGTTTGCTTAGCTTTTGGAAGGCACCTTTTGCTATCCCAGTGAGACTTCGGATTTCAGAGCTGCACTTTCTATCCTCTTCTAAAGCATTTCCCAGATGTTTAAACTGTTGAACTTGTTTGATTTTGGTCTCTCCAGCTTGTAATTTCCCTATTTGGCTGTTTAGTTTCAGGAGACATAACAAAAGAGCAAAAACTTATTAAGAGCTACAAAAGACAGGAGATTGTGGATATCCATGACCACCTACGTTCTGAAGAGACATGGAAGATAGAAGAAGAAAAGCAACATCATTGATATACAAGGGTGTTACTGAAACTAATTTTCTAGTGTTCTAGTAAACGTTCCAATAAATAGGAAGATGAATGCAGCACTATTCACAGTCACACAAGCAATACAGTAAAGATGATCTTCAGTGAAAAGTGTCTACTAACGTCAAATATAAAAGACTACTAATCCTGACTTGTGAAGAGATGAAAACAAATCTAAACTTATTTATAAATTGGAACTTTGTCTGTGTGTGTATGTGTCTGTGTGTATCTGTGTGTGTGTGTGTGTATCCGTTACCTATAGACTCCGAAACGGCTGAACCGATTTTCTTGAAAATTAACACAGTTGTACTATAAGCGTCTGCGAGTGTCCTTAGCTAGGTTTTGTGTCGAGGTACTCCCGATAAATATCGAAAATCGATAATCGAAAAAATCGGGTTATAGAAGGAGTGGTCCGATTTTAACCAAATTTCATACACTCATAGACAAAGAGATAAGAAACAATATTCAGAAGTTTCAAGGTTGCAGTTCTTACAATAGTGCAGAAAATCGATAATATATATATAAGGCAAGATGTGTGTGTGTGTGTGTGTGTGTGTGTGTGTGTGTGTGTGTGTGTGTGTGTGTGTGTCCTTTATACAAATCCACAATTTTTATCCGATTCTCACCAAACTTCACGCAAATATTCTTTAGGCTGAGTCTGAGCTCCAGGAGTATGGATTAGTTTTAAACCTTTCATTACACCCGAGCAACACCGGGCTATACTGCTAGTAATCAAATAAAAATACCAACAATCTCAACCAATGTGTTAATGAAAAGATTTACTTTCTCATTAATTGTAAAGAGCCATGACCAAAATCTCCAATGTACGTTGTCCTATTATTACCAGTCAACATGGCCGACTTTTATTTCTGCTTCTGGAAAACACGCGCAATGTATTAAATCACCAATATTCACAAACAGTCGACATTTAAGTGCAGATTACGTCAGTATATCAGCCAGTCAGTTAAGTGTCATACGTGATACACGATGACTGGGCAGAATATTTTTCCACTGTAAGTTGCTATTATTTTCTGTGATAGACTAGTTGCCAACCAAGGCTTTAGAACCCAATCTGTCCTCTTATTTAACCCATAGCTGGAGGGAGAAGAAACTGGTTAATACCTTTCCCAATAGTATTTGCGCGTTGGTGAATGCAAGAAGTTCATCTGGAATTCCAACTTGGCTCTACCGTTTCAAGAAATCGTAGAGCCGCACAACGCACACCCCACGTCAGCATATACTGATCCATAACCTTGCAAACCATTACTAGTGAGATTACTCCTTACTGCGCGACCTCGTAAACTTTCAGTGAATCAAATTGACGTAACCCTACTAGAATTTAACACTTGACATCAAATAAAGTACAATGTACTTTGAAGGTGATCAATTCTTTAAAAAAACAAAACCCTTTAGCAAGTCGATATGATCTTTTATTTCTCAGTTAGGTTAACTTTCTTACAAGACTACACTCATTAATTGAAACCGACCTTACAACCAACGCTTTATAGCGATTTTCTAAGGCCGAAAGTACTGGGCACCCAGTGAGAATCGAACTCACTATTTAGAAGTAACTGATATAGCAAGATAAGCTTTCTGGCCATTACGCCAAGTTGAAGTATCCCAAACGATCACCGTCTTATGGTTACGAGTCACACCAGCAATATTTCTAAATTATCCCCATAATTTACCCTAATTGTGGAATACTATAAATTCTCTTCAAGACTTAGACGATCACGGCTCTTCACTGATTTCTTTTCCTTATTACTTGAGAAATGCTATGAGTTCTTTTGAAAGTGGTTCCTGTTTTCTTCTTCACGGTTTTGAATTAGGAGTTGTCTGTCTCATAGATTGATTTCTACGCAAGGTTAATCTACTGTTTAATCGATAGATGTGGGGAGAAGAGAGTGATTTATGTCTTTCCCAAAGGCATTATTGTGAAGTGAACGCCAGTGACTATGCCCAGACTTGAACTCAACTAGCCAATTTCTTTTCCGCTCCGATAACCTTTACGATACCATCACGCCCGATATTAGAGATTTTTTGCTTCTGTTGTTTTTAATGATAAACCCTTGAGGACGTAATCGATTATGGCTTTCCCTGTATTATTTCTTTCTTGGTTATCTATGAATTGTCATAACATCTTAAGAATGAGAGTAGCGTGTTTCCCCACGGCCTTCTTCACAGTTTGAAAGTCTGAGTTGTCCTTCTTCTGGACTGGCTACCATCTAAGTTTTAAGATCCTAGTTTTTCTTTCTATTTAACCCATTTCTGGAGAGAGAAAATGTAAATTCACGCATTTCCCAACGGTATTAGTACGAATATTACAATACTTATCTTCAAATGGACAAACACCAGAGACAATGATTGGAAAATTAACCTCGTAAGCAATTATTACTGAGTTCCATCCTCACGGCTTACACTTCGGTTGTCAAATTATGCCAGATTTAGTTAAAAATTGACACAAATCTACAACTATTCTATGTGACAGATTGATCTTTGTCAATGTTGACTATAGATGAGGGTAATGGCTTTTAGCTACTACTGCTTGGTGTATGTAAGATTATAAAAAATTTTAAAACATATCCATTCTCTTTTCCTTCGAACATCGTGGCATGTCAGTGACGAGCGTTTTGTAGTTTTATCTAGCCAAAAGACCGAAGTGGACATAAAGTGTCTCAACACAAATTCGAACTTTATTTTATTTTTTGCGGGGTGGGGGGGAGATAGATGTTATTCTGATTCGCGGTGACGAATTCACACTCGTATTTTAAAGCTTTTCATTTCTCTCTCTCTCTCTCTCTCTCTCTCTCTCTCTTTCTCGCTCTCTCTTTCTCTCTCTTTCTCTCTCTCTCTCTCTCTTTCTCTCACACACACACACAAGCTCTCTCTTTCTTGGAAACAATGTTACGAGAAAACAGTAAACTAACGTTTACGCAGCCCTGTAGGCGATGAATTATCTCCCACCCTACAACCCCTTTCCCACAGACGCAACATCGCAATCCTACTGCTACATTCTTTGGTTTCACCTGTTCGAACCTTTAAAGCTAAAATCAGCCATGCTATATTCACAAGGGCTCACTATCCTTATCCCCTTCGTATTACATTGTTAAAAGGAAATTCAATTTAAACAGCTTCTTGCCAAGAACTGCTGCTTTGTGTAAGAGACACCTTAGCACTACAAGAGCACTACAATCTTTTTTAAGTCTAGTTTCAATCATTATCTATCCTATATATCCTCATAAACTACAATTCTTGTGTGCATTAAACAATCCCATTCAGTAACCCCTTCTACCTTGAGAGGCACTTGGGTTTGCATTGAGTAAAAAATAACACAAACATATCTTTCATCAGGCTATGGCATTGATAGACATAATTACTTCACCCTTCGACAAACACAGGAGCATCAATGTAGTTCAATAATGACTCTTACATTTCTAATGAGGCTCACGTAATATGAATAACTCTCTATCGTTTTAACTAACTAGGATGACAACACTGGGGCCAATGTCTTCTAATTCAGATAAACACATATTTCAATAAATAACCGTTACATAATACAAAAAAAAATCGTGTAACATGCGTTGCAACGTAGTTATCTTTACTCGATCTATATTCGATAATGTCAATCAAAAATCAATGCAACTTGCTTAATTATTAATCGATAACTTTAATTCGGTTTTCTTTGGATTTGCCCTAGAGCGATAGTTAGCAAATATCGCAGGATTATTGTCAGTGTTTAGAGTTCGAGCCTACAAGATATTTCATTATTATGGTCTTATAAGTATTTGCACAACCTCTTCTTTATGTGCCATGTCCTTTCAGGACGTTGGCGATCATGGATTTCCGCTTGCCCCGTCCCTTGTCGCACTTAATATTTTTCCTCTTGGTATCTTTCCCAAACCCCGCTCCGCTATCCACCTGCTTTCCTCCGCTCTCTCTCTCTCTCTCTCTCTCTCTCTCTCTCTCTCTCTCTCTCTCTCTCTCTCTCTTTTTACCTCTATCCGTTCTGTGGGTATTAGGTTCCCCAAGCCTTCCTTCCTTATTATGTGTCTCAAAAATCACAGTTGTCTCTTCCTGGTACCAAGCATAAGTTTCCTTTTTGTTTGCATTCTCTCCAAAATCTCGTTGTTGCATACATGTTCGGTCCATAGTATCCTCAGCGTCTTTCTGTGGAACCACATTTTTGTTAGTTCAAGTCTTTCCTTCATCTTTGAGAATATCGTCCAGCATTCGCTGCCATATAGGAGGACAGCTATCAAATAATAATCGAGTACTCTTTTCTTTGTCTCCAACGAAATCTTTCTGCATCTTAATACTCTGTTTAGCCTTTGAAACGCGTCTTTGGCTGATTTCAGTGTCCCCGACTTGTAGTTGACATTTTGAGGACCTCTTTTTGTTCATCGCCATGCATTCTGTTTTCTTAAAGTTTGAAGTAGAAAAATTATTCAATTAATTGCTATGTCTGCTGCTAAGAACGTTGATCACACTGTATCATTTTCTCATGACACATTTTCTCGCCAGAACCTGTTTTATAACTTTACCATTAGGCCATGGGTTGAATAAGGTTGTTACCTCTGGCATAGTGCTTCTGCTATGCATTTAGAGATTCTTCATAAAATACAAAGAAGAATTTGCAATGTTATTGGTCCCTACTTGGCATCTCGGTTCCAGTCCTTTCACACAGCCGTAACGTAGTTTCCTTGAGCCTTTTCTATAAATATTTCCATGGTAATTGTTCTTTCCTACCTTGACTTTATGAATTTAAACGCAGTACTAGATTGGCGATAAGGTCTCATCATTTTACAATTGAAATGACTAGATGTAACCGTAGGTTCTATGCTGACAATTTCGTCTCTAGCACTTATCACTCGTGGAACTCTCTTCCAGCAACTTGCTTTCCAGTCAGCTTTGTTCTTCAAAAGTTTAAATCTAATGTCAATCGCTATCTTCTGTCTTCTTAATTCCTGCTCTCTCTCTCTCTCTCTCTCTCTCTATATATATATATATATATATATATATATATATATATATATATATATCTTAAGGGGAAAATCTGGAAAGGGAAAATCTTTTATTTACATATTTTAGTTTATTGAGTTGTAATACCCTGCCATTATATTGAGCGTTTTTGTTTATTGATGCATTCTCCAGTTTATTTATTGAATAATTAATCATGAATTAAAACAAATTACTCAACATGTATTCAAGCTTTAAAAAACATTTTCTATTGCTATTAAATTTTAAAAACTTCTCTATAAAAATAATCTATATAAATGTAAATGTACTAATATGCCAAATAATTAAGTTTTTCAATATTATTTGGAGTGCACCTTTTGAGTCGGTCAATCTTGGAAAATGGAGATGACATTCTGACATATGGTGAAATGGATGTATTGGGGAAAAAACTAAAAATCAACTGTTTTAAGTAGATGAAACGTAAAAGCCACAAAGAATTCAAGCCTATTTATCTAAAATCTGATCTAATGCTTTTCACTTCTATCACCGCTAATCAAACCCCGAACAACCGCCAGTCGCCATGAACTCATGTCCTCTCGAGAATGCATCGTGTCTTCAGAGATCATCGGGCCCACCTCCTACCTTACATCAAATAGAACTCTTATGTACCATCCATCGCTAAAGATGCAAGTAAAATGATTGGCTCCCTGTACCACTCTAGTAAGTACCTGACTCTTCATGCTATTTTCTACCTTTATAAGAGGCTAGATCAGGTCTAAATTGGAGTGCGATTGCCATATTTGGATGAGAGCTACCCAGTCAGTCCTCACTTCCCATTCAAAAGCCTAAGCCTAACCTGAATTCTTGTTGGAGAATAATTATTTTCCACCTTCCAATCTCTTTCTCACAGGTGGGATGTAGAGAGTCTCTCACTGTGCTATTGCTACTCCCGTGGAAAGTGCTCGGATGAACTACATTCCTTGATTGTGGCAAGTCTATACTTGACGACTAGGACCCGCCATGCCACTTACATAGTAGCAAACCGCCCACAATCTCTCTGTGTTTCATCGATGAGAAATAAGTTCCATTCAAACAGGTTCTTTCCGCGAACCACCTCCTTGTGGAACAGACTCTCTGATCACTACTTTCTGCCGTCATCTTCTCCGTCTATCCTTACATACTACTCCTGTTAAGTAATCCTCTATCTCGCGACTCTCGTGCCTTTTTCAGGATGAAACTTACTGTAAAAACAAAAAACAAAAAATAGAGTCGCACATTTTCTAAAAAATATATATGTGTAATTACTGCACTTGAAACATTAAGAAATAAAAAAATGAAAGGAAACTTGTTATAACTTTATACATTACCAATACGTTACAAATATTAAAGGCCAGTACGTCACAAATATGGAAGGCCAAGCATAGGACTTCGTCTGTTATCACGAATGAAACAGATACGTATATAAGAGCAAAAAAAGAACTGATAGATTTATGATGATCCCAGATTTATTTTGATAACGATAATCTTTGATTAATTATAGTCGATTGAAATAACTAATATGACTATCGAGATTTAAACAATAAAATAATGATGCGAAATATAATCAAACTGTTTAGAACAATGCTTCACAATCTGAAAAAATATTTCGTGTTTTTGACCAATGGCATGCTTCGTTAAAAATTTCTCATTTATGAGTATTTGCAGAATTTTAGTTTAAAAATGCATTTTTTATGAAATGTTACTCTAGATAATTTAGCAGATCTATGAACAAAATGGAAACGTTAACAATTGTTTAGGAAAAATCATTAATTAATTTTTCTCAATATTTCTGCCTTATATTATTTTACATTCGTCAAATGAAGCATTTTGTTGTGTTTAAACAAACAAAAGCAACTATTACATAAAATTATAAGAAAACAGTAATTACTTTTTTTCTAAAAATTATTCCTACTTTCACAGTGTTTGGACAAGTTATACATCGTTTAATTATAAAACGACAAAATAACTGCAATTATCCTTGTTCATTTGAATCAACTATAATAATAAAAATGAACATTTTTTTCAAATTTTTACATTTATTTATGGAAAACTCTAGAACAGTTTTAGTTTAATTTTCCGCTATATGCGTGATTGGTATTTCTTTTCCATAATATAATTCGTAAAATTCTACTTTCGAAGAAAACTCGATTGATGCTATCAACTGATAATTGAATAAGCTGCATTGATTTCTTGATTGACATTATCGAATCTAGCCTGAGTAACGATAACTACGTTATAACGCATGTTACACGGCTTCTTTTGCTATGTAACGGTTATTTATTGAAATATGTGTTTATCTCAGTTTAGGGACTTTTGCTCCGGCGTTGTCATCCCAGTTCGTCAAATCAATTGTATAACAGAGAGGTGTTCATGTAATATGGACATGATCAGAAATGAAAGAGTCAGTATTAAATTGATAGTCCCGTGTTTGTTGACTGACCAAATAATTTTGTCCAACAAAGCCATTGCCGGATGAAAGAGTTGTAATGTTAATACCTGCTGTTGTACCATAACGTTGCTTCTAAGAGTGACAGAGAGAAGAGCAATAGATGAGAATGGATTCGTAGAGGTGTGGTGACATAACGGCTATCGGCAACAAAAAGGTCGAGTTCAAAATTCGGTTTAAATAGTTTCATGTTTACCTCGTTCCTTTGGGAAAGGCATGGACCTATTTCTTTCTACGATGTTTCATCATTAAGCTCAATAAAATGGCTCTCGATTGACATGCCACAATGTCTGATGAAGAAGAGAGCGGATGAATTATGACGCTTGCAAAACAGCCTTATTTATTCCCAGCAGCAACAGCTAAAAGATGTTATCCTCATAGTTAATCTTGAGGTCTGTTCAATGGGTACATTAGCAGTACTTCAATGCACCATTCAGTATTCAGGGAAAAGACTTTGTAAATTACTTGATAATCACTTAATGTCAAAACCTGCAAACTCATTAATAGACACAATGTTAGATATTGTTGTTGTTATTATTATTGGTATATACGTACCTATGAACATTAATGGTTATGTCATAATCCTCATAAATACGTTGGACACTATTGTGAAGGGGTTATATTAATATCTAGCAGTTCACCACTAGCAGTGCTTAGCTACTTCACTTATGTTGATGTAAGATTACCATTTCATTTTCCAACCGCCGTTTTTGATTATTTCTCATTCAGTAATGTTTTTAGGTTACAACAATTATTATTATTATTATTATTATTATGTCATTTTTCATCATATTTCGATTTCTGCTTTGGTCTCACTACCAACCAAGTCTGCGGGGAGACCTAAGGCAGGTAGTGGCGTGTTGTTATGGCTCCATTTCATGTTTTTCTATCTTCCCTATCATCCCCAGCATTACATAGATAAAGTTTTCCTTTGTGTGTGGGCTGTACTTAATAAGACAATTTTTTGTATATCTCTTAAGCTAGGGTTTCCAGGGATTCTTTCAATGTGTTGTTTTGTTCCATTTTTTATCATTCCAAGTGCACCTACTATCACTGGCACAACTCTTGTTTTCAATTTCCACATTTTTTCTATTTCAATTTCCAGGTCTTTATATTTTGACAGTTTTTCAAATTCCTTGATTGCTATGTTACAATCCGCTGGACAAGCCATATCAATTAATAGACAAGTTTTCTCTTTCTGGTTTTTAACAATAATGTCTGGCCTGTTTGCTTCAATTTTTCTGTCTGTGTAGATGGTGTAATCCCATAGAATGGTTACATCTTCTATTTCTGTAACCGGTGCTGGGTGATATTCATACCAGTGTTTGTTTACAGATTTTTCCATAATGTTTGCACATTGTCCAATGTAAATATTGCCCAACTCTATCGTGGCGATTTTTATATTCATTTGGGGCAAGCACAGAAAAGCCTGAGATTAGGTGGTCTATTGTTTCTTGGTGTTTATCACAAAACCTGCATTTTGGATCCATATTATTATGCATAATATTTGCCTGAAAGTTTCTAATGAAAAGACTTTGGTCTTGTGCTGCAAGAATAAATCCTTCAGTTTCAGACTTTAATCCAGATGCACGTAACCATCGATGAGTATTAACTTTGTCAACATTGGATTTATTGGCACGTTCTGGATATTGGCCATGCAGAGGTTTGTCTTGCCAGCGCTGTTTCATCTGTTCAAGAGCTTTATCTTTGGCTTTCATTTTCATATTTTTTGGTTCTTGGCTTCTGTTTTGCTTTTCTACAGAATCTACTAACTGTAAATCTTGTTTGTATTTACTGCCTTCTTTTATTATTGAATATTTTTTCTTTCTTTCTTCATGTTGCCTTACTAATTGTATCATCCAATCCTTTGTTGTTTCTATGTATGTTAGTAAGCCAATAGTTGTTGTCTTGTATGACAATTCCAGCTGAATAAGACCTCTTCCACCTTCTAGACGGTCTACATCAGCCTTTGGATGATGCATCTTATGCTTAGAAAGAAGCTTTCTTGTTTTAGCATCCATTCGCCTGATGTCGTTTAGAGTCCAGTTTAAGATGTTAAAGCTATATTGGACAACTAGGATTGCAAGGCTATTAATGGCCATAACTCTGTTCTGTGAATTTAATTCAGTTTTTAATATCATTCGTAGCCTTCTATAGTACTCTTTACGCACTATTTCTTTCATTTTTTTATGGTGAATGTTTTCGCTCTCATTTACACCTAGGTATTTATAAGCTTCTTCTGGTTTCAATTCTTTTATTGTTACAGCAGGGTCTAAGCTAATTGAGGATGTTTCTTGTATTGATCCACGTAAAACTGTAGCTTTAGCACATTTATTCAAATTAAATTTCATTCCAATGTCGTCGCTGAAGTATTTTACAGTTTGCAGAAGACCTTCCAGCTCATTATCATTCTTAGCATATAACTTTAAGTCATCCATGTAAAATAGATGGCTTATTTTCTTTTGTCCTATTTTATAACCACATTCTGTCTTATTAAGTTGACTGGTTAGTGCTATTAATGATATGCAGAATAGTAAGGTAGATAAAGAATCACCTTGAAATATACCTCTTTTGATGTTTATTTCATCAGACTTATTGGTTCCATTTATATGATTGAGGTAAAGGGTTGTTTTCCATATAGACATGCACTGTTTGATGAAATTGATGATGACGGGCGATATCTTGTATATATTTAAAGTCTTTAAAATCCATTCATGTGGCACACTATCGAATGCCTTTCGATAATCTATTATTATTATTATTATTATTATTATTATTATTATTATTATTATTATTATTTCCTTTGATTTCTTGTATATACTAATTTCCTTCCGGGTCCCAACCAGAGACCTAAAGTGAGAAATGATATTTTCCGCGGGCTCCAACTACAACTGGAATTGTTAATGTTCTTATGTGCCACATTTATCAGATTTCGATTTCAAGATCGTTGTATTTTGATAATTTTTTGAAGATCTTCAAAAACACATTCTAAAATAATAATCATTATTACTATTATTATTATTAGATCGTCTTGACATTTCGCTCGTCAGGATCTATGTAAAGTTATTATTTGGAACCTGACGAGCGAAACATCGCAAAACACCGAGTGGATCTTCGATAAGTATCCTGAAAGTTTTATATTTTGATACAATATTTATAATTCAAGATATTTATTCAGTACCTTACAGAAAAAGACTGCTCACTTTGATATGTGTTAAGTTATATAATTTTATATACCAATAGGTGGTTTATATATATAACGAGAGAAATTAGTATAGAATAAAAAATGTGAGAGGCCGTGAACGTTTTCTTTAAATTGTATACTAATTGCTGTTGTTATTATACATGTTATGATACATTAAGTGTCCATAATGGTATTTGTGACGCTACACGTGTTTCGAGTTTAAGATTGACTCTCTTCAGGCGAATAAATGTGTGGCTTTACGCATCGAGTTCCTTTTGTTTCTGATGGCCAAGTTGTTGTTTTATAAATAAATAAGTAGAAAAAAAATAAGAAAATAAATCAAATCAGTAAAATAAATAAAATAAGATAAAATAAATCAAATGTTGGCGTGTTGAATAGTCTGTGTTTTCTCGCATCAGCATGGATTATAAATGGATAAACAGATAAATAAATAAACAGATGAATGAATCACGTGCTTACCCCAATTTGAAATGATTTTGGTCTGGAGATACCATTTTAGTACGTTAAAATTATCTTCTAGTCACCTTTGCTTATCTACAATCATTTTCAATGGTCAGTTGGTTGTTTTTACTGCTTTGACGGTGATTTGAAGTGTGTGTGTGTGTGTGTGTGTGTGTGTGTGTGTGTGTGTGTGTGTGTGTGTGTGTGTGTGTGTGTTTTTCGGTGTGTGTGTTTTTCGGTGTATGTGTTTTTAAGTTTGTTTTGTTGAGCGAAAGCTTGTATTTTTTTGTTAATCTTTCTTCCTCCATTATTAATATTTCGTAATCTGTATTTTGATAAATAGGTATAACTTTGAATTTGCCATCACTACATTTATGCAATGTTGGGAGACATAAAACAACAACTTGGCCATCAGAAACAAAAGGAACTTGATGCGTAAAGCCACACATTTATTCGTCTGAAGAGAGTCAATCTTAGACTCGAAACACGTGTAGCGTCACAAATACCATTATGGACACTAAATGTATCATAACATGTATAATAACAACAACAATAAATATACACTTTAAAGAAAATGTTCACGGCCTCTCACATTTTTTATTCTATATATATATATATATATATATATATATATATATATATAGGCGTGTGTATATGAGTTTAAATCTATATAATGTATCGACCGTACGTTTTAGTAACAACAAAAGCAATTTAATAAAATGTAATATTTTCAAAGCGCGCTCAATCTGTTTATTTTCAAGTTACCCAGAGTTTTCTCATTTCACTACACCAGAAAATAAAGAGCCTTATTTCCTACCAGTTTTCAGTTCTTTCAAAAAGCAATATTACGACTAACATTCCCCGAAATTTGTGGGTAATACTTCATGTGTGTGCGTGCGTGTGTGTATGTGTGTCAGAGAGGGGGAGAGAAATATAGAGAGAGGGAGGGTGAGCTATTTGAATTTTACGAAAAAATCTTAAAGTGTATAATGACCTGTTACTCATTTTTACACCGAGCGTCCGTAGAAGTTTTGAAAAGAAAAAACAAAGAAATTGTATTGTGATTCGGTTATTGTTTTGTCATAAATATTTTTTACGCTTGTTGAACAACAAAGAATCATGAGAAAATCGTCCTCATTATATGAAATCAGTTAAACACAAAAAACAGAATGTATTGAACTACTGTCAATAAAAATTGAAACGAAATACATTCATAAATAAGAAGCGAGGTTAATAATTGCAATTTTCGATTGATTTGCTTATATTTCATGCTATTGTCTTCATATATAAAATAATGTTATGCAACACTTGTTCGTTGACCAATAATGGCCGATCCTTTCACAAAATGTCACTGAAATTCATTGAGAATTTTTTAAAATACTATGTAGATTGGATAATCCTCTCGTATAATAAAGACCATTGTTTATTTCTTTGTATGAAGGGAAGATCAGCCAATTACGTTACCACAGTTTCTTCAGGTAATTTGTTTTGAACACTTTTTAATACAACTGTTTACTGGTCTAATTTGAATTTGACCTATAACTGTTTAGTATTTGTATCTATCTATCTATCTATCTATCTATCTATCTATCTATCTATATATATATATATATATATATATATATATATATATATATATATATATATAGGAAAAACTACTAAAAAGTTGTAAGTTTAAAAATGTATTTTTTTGACAGTACTTATTTATTTCTATTATTATATTTGATATTTCAGACCGTCCTCGGCCTTTCATCAGAAACAAATGATTTTAAAATTTAAATTAGAAACGTTTTCGCGATGAGCGTTCGTCCGAGAGATTGTTTACATCATGTGACGCAGAAAGCGACAGATTGTTTTAAATATTTGTAAACGTAAACCTATCTTTAATGACACTTATAAATTTTGTTTTAGAGAAAGTTTGTTTAATTGTATCTAAAAAATGTTTAACTATTGAAATATTTATAAAGATTCAAAACACCTACGTCCCTATTTAACCCTAGCCTGTGTGTATTTAATTTTAAAATCCAGTATATATATATATATATTACGGAAAGCTCCGGAGGTTAACCGATATATTCAATTTATTTGTTGGAATATTATTTTTAATAGGTACTCATATTTGAGTAGATATTCTTCTTTTAATTAAACAGCATTTTCATATATATATACTTCTACCGGCCTGATTATTTAAGAGAAATTTTGTCAGGAAAATGTGTGTCATTCGGCAGGATTCGAACCTGCAACCCCTAACATATACCAGTTGAACTGATGCATCTTAGACCACTCGACCACGAATGATTTCACAATCTAAACGAAGTCAAATCATGCCTTATATAGACAAATTTCAATTTTCTCATAAATAATCATTTCTGATCTGAAATTTATCATAATGAAAACAAATGTAAACAGACAATGTTACGGAAATTCCGGAGATTAACGAAATGTGTTTAATTTATTTTTTTGAAGATGGCATATCGATATAAATATTTTTCCGTCATTTTTTAAGGCACAGGCATAATCTCTCTTTAACTTCGTTGGTAAAACTAATGATAAAACAAGGTCTCAAACTAATCTCGGAATAATCGATTAAGTTCGGCCACTGTTTCGAATTCACTCGCAAAGATTTTCAAGATTAGCTTGTTAGCCATTACACTACGACATACATTCAGAAGTCTTTTACAAAAGTATTATTTTACCCATTGAACATGGACAATAGTGCGTGAAATGTTTTGGTCAATACATGACTGGTCACATCGATGTTGGTTTGGTCGTTTGTCTTAGTAACGATAAATAAATAAAATGACATGTCCGTTCAGGAAGTGAGTGGTCATGGTTCTGCACTGATTCCGTTTCTTTTTATTATCTGAAAATTCAAATGACTTCTCGTGAAAGATACTAAACTGGTTTTCCGTTACTTTCGTCACAGTTTTGAATTCATTGTAGCCTTTCACCTAGACTGACTACCCGCGAGGACTAGAGAGTTCAGTTTACCCTACATCGCTGATGGAAAAGAAACAGAAGCCTTCATCAAGTGTGACGAATAAGCCAAAAATTAAACTCTGTCCACCGATTTCATTTCCCCACGTCATTAAGCGTTACACTATATTTGTTTTAGTGACGAAGCTATTTCACCGCTTATTGTTTTATTATTTTCTCAAAGCGAGAAAGCAATAGTAACAATGCATTGCTATATTTGTGCCATGCGTTCTACTTCTAGACTAAAATTATCAACAAGGTTTTATTGCTTTTCTCGAGACAATTTTATTCTACCAAAGGAAATCGAGTTCATGTTCTTAAGGACAAATTATCCGTACAACTATATGTGTATTTTGCTCACCAGATGTTAACTGCGAGACGGCTTCAGATTTTAACCAACTACGTGTTATCGAATAAACAAAATAGAATTTACGACAGTCTAACGGGATCAAGCCACCTACGCACGGTTGTACTAGAATCACGGCTGAATGGTGTGGATGAACTGGTGTTTTATTTGCGCATGTTTACATATTTGGGTGGAAAATAGGACTTCAAATAAATTAAACAGTTGGAAAATAATTGTATCAAGAACACTTATTCGCATCTACCTATGTACTTACAGTGTATGTAAAACTTGCATCAAACATGCTCAGTCGACTTTCTTAAGTTATATTGCAAAAGACGAATTCAAAAAGGATTTTATTGCAATACAAAAATATTTATTCAATTCAGTGATTCAAATTCAAATTCAATCTTTATTCATCTTAAAATAAAATATTTTTTAATACAGCACTTCTTCTCTTTTTATCTAGCAAAATATTTTAAAATAGTTTTAGCTAGATGTATGTTTTTGAAATGATGTTCATACTTTTCATTTCAAAACGACCCTAAGACAAATGTTATTGAGAAATTCTCCAACTCAGAATTCTGATGTTAGATAATTAAAATACTAGTATTGATAAGTGACTTATTAAACTTATTTCAACACCATATATATATATATATATATATATATATATATATATATAGGTATGGATGCAAATAAGTATATATATATATATATATATATATATGTGTGTGTGTGTGTGTGTGTGTTTGTTTGTGTGTGTGTGCAGATACACATCAATATATAAATATTTATTAGGTGTTGATAAAACAGTGCTAAGTGCGGTATTACAGAGCCAAAAAGTATATATTAATAAATATACATATTATCCTACGTTTTATGCACGACTCGGAGTTTCATACAATTACACAATATATATATATATATATATATATATATATATATAGTAACGTAAATTAATAAATATACCTATCAGGCGGGTGTACATATGTATAATATTATTGTTCAGGTGTTAATAAAAACAGTACTTAATGTATCGAACAGAGCTGTATTATATATATATATATATATATATATATATATTAATAAATATGCATAATATCCTACGTCTATAGCACAACTCGGAGTTTCATGCGTTTTGCGATCATCAGGTGCATATTTCAAATTGACGGTTTAATAGATTTGAATTTAAGTTCACTCGATACTCATGGAAATTAAATCTTTTAAAGTTAAATTACTGCTTTTTTAATAACAAGATTTAAAATTTAAATATTCTACGGCTACATGTGGATAAAAATTTGAAATTTAAAATTTGAAATTAAAATTAAAATTGAAAATAATAAAATGCAGGGAAATGAAATCAAAGGGGCGTAGATCATGAGTCTTAAACATTTAAATATTTAAATATTACATGTACATAAAAATGTAGGGAAAATTAAACTTTCAAAATATTAAATAAAAATAAAAATAAGATACAATAAAATAAAATAAAATGAAAAGAAAAATTAAGAGGCAAAATTTAGAATTAAGAATTAAAAATGTAAGGAGCAAAAATAAAAATCAAAAAGTTTAATTCATAATTGCTAAAAGTAATATTGCTGGAGAAAGAAAGAAAGAAAGAAAGAAAGAAAGAAAGAAAGAAAGAAAGAAAGAAAGAAAGAAATAGGCAAACGTAAAGAAAGAAAGAAAGAAAGAAAGAAAGAAAGAAAGAAAGAAATAGACAAACGTAAAGAAAGAAAGAAATAGGCAAACGTAAAGAAAGAAAGAAAGAAAGAAAGAAAGAAAGAAAGAAAGAAAGAAATAGGAAAACGTAAAGAAAGAAAGAAAGAAAGAAAGAAAGAAAGAAAGAAAGAAAGAAAGAAATCGACAAACGTAAATATCAATCTTGGTCTAATATATATATATATATATATATATATATATAGTGTTGAGTTGTGAAATATATATAGCGCCAAGGTTGTTGTTTTTACAATGGTTTTACTTATAAAATGTATTTTGGCAAATTTTTTATCATAAAGTCCTCGATATCAGGGTGTAGATAAAGCGTTGATAAGTACAAAGAGTTTGTCTCTTTAACAGAGCAGATTTATGCCGACTTCAAACTTTCGTGAGGACACCGTTAGGATGTCCTCACTCGTCAAGGCTGGCGTGTGACACTTTTTTATTTTGTCTGGGTAAGATGCATACTAGGAACATAAATTATTTAAATGAGTAAAAAATAATTTTTAACAGCAGGTTGGATTTTAGGTTTTTTCAAAAATTTGATTTTGTGCTACTTCTTTTGTTAAAGAGGCTGGAGTGTTTAGGTTAAAATTAGAATTAAGTAATTATGATATACTAAGGTAAATTGGAGTTATGAAAACCAAATAAGTATTGTGTGGGTCATTAATTTTAATAAAATAATAATTATTCAGAGCATAAATTATAAATGAACATTATAACTAATTAAATTTTAAAGAGAAATATTTGCATATTTACATAATAGTAGATTTCATAATTCAACCAAATTCTCACTTTTGATTGAGCAATACTGACATACCGACAATCATATTGTTCAACTTCACCCAACCATCCCTCCTTAATTTTCAGAATAACCATGAATTCATCATATATTTTCTAAAATAAACCATTTTCACCATTTATTTTAAAAATATCCCCTGAAAAAGAACAATATTGTTCTGAAACATGAAAAATTTTGTGTAGTGATATAATGTATTTATAAAGCATTGTAATAACAAAATTACAATATTAAGCTCTACTTTGTATTGGGCACTCTTTATAAAAGTAAATGCATGAACAGTAAATTTAATCTATCAGTTCTTTTACTTCCTTATAATATATATATATATATATATATATATATATATATATATATATATATACACACACACACACATATATGCATAAACACACACACACATACATATATATATATATATATATATATATATATATATATATATATATATATATATAATCGGTATCACCCCATGCAACGCAGTAATGCCACTAAAACAAAAAGAGTTAAAAGGTGTGGAACAATTAGGAACAGAAACAATAATGATGAGCAGAAGACAGTAGAAAGCGATTGATATTGCATTTAATTTTTTTCAGATAAGAGTTATCTGGAAAGTATGGAGCCAGAAGAGAGTCCCACAAGCTATAAGTGCGAGAGAAGAAACTGTTAGAATATTATTTACGGTTGTATCTATCCAACTCAATTATAAAGATCTCGACGCCAGATTAAATTTTTAAAATTCTAGGTTCCATATCAAAGAGCTCATCCAAACAATTAGCATGAAAATATTTATAGAAAAGAAAGGGAGCGCAAACTTTATGACGGTGCTAAAGTGATTGAAACCGAACTGCCAGATCAAGACCAATAATATTGATGATTCTTCTTTAGATCTTATCAAGGAGCTCAAGGTAAATAGCAAGGGCACCGGACCATATATGTCATCAATATTCTAAGCATGGATGAATGGTAGACTTATAGATATGTAAGATAGATTCTGGAGATAGAAATTGTCTCGCCCGACACAGAGAACCGACTTTCTTAGCAGCTAACCTTGGAATGAATTCAATATAGTTTTTCACTTCATGTCAGATAAAAACGTTATCCCGAGAAGACGCAACGAATTACTTTTCTGAAGGTTAGTATCAGGTATGTTGATGGAAGACACAGAAGAGTCTCTCAGATGATCATTGGAAGGAAGTTTAGTTTTGGAGGCGTTAAAAGTAACAAGCCACTTTTTACCTCAGTTAACAACGGAACTGAGGTCGTTTTGGACATCGGCTACCATTTTGATCTTTTCGGACAGATAAGCCTTGTTGTCGAGATAGGAGTAAATTGTGTCATCAGCGTAGATACCGAGTTGAGAGCTGATCTCATCAGGAAGGTCATTAATGAAAAGTAAAAACAGAGCATGACCAAGGATGGAGCCCTGGGGGACAAACGTATTATTACGAAATTATCTAGATGAGTGGCCATTCAAGATAACTTTCATTTTACGATTTGATGGGAAAAACTGAATCAGTTTTAAAAAGTGTTCGGAGACACCGTAACTTTTCAGCTTGTGGCGAAGAGTTGTATGCTAGAATGTGTCAAAGGCTTTCAAGATGTCCAATGCTACAGCCTGGGCTTCACCGTTTTTATCTAGAACACTGCAGACTCTTTTCGCAATTACCCTCAATACATCAGCAGTTGACCTGGAGAAACGAAAGGCATATTGCTTATCTGAGAAAAGGCACTGCGATGAAATATGATGAACCAATTAATCATTGAATAGAGACTCGAAGAGTTTACCATAAAAGGTAGAAGGCTAATAGGCGAAGCAGCAAGGCATTTATTATACAGTTTAGAAAGAACAGGAACCTATTCGGGAGAACGTTTCTTAATGAATATTAAAGGGATACCACCGGGTTCAAATGCTTTGTGGTGATTGAGATTAGAGATAATAGCAGAGACCATGGAAAGATTATATCTAAACTTATTTATAAATGGAATTTGTGTGTGTGTGTGTGTGTGTGTGTGTGTGTGTGTGTGTGTGTGTGTGTGTGTGTGTGTCCGTTTCCTATAGACTCCGAAACGGCTGAACCGATTTTCTTGAAAATTTACACAGTTGTACTATAAGCGTCTGTGAGTGTTCTTAGCTAGGTTTTGTGTCGAGGTACCCCCGATAAATATCGAAAATCGATAATCGAAAAAATCGGGTTATAGAAGGCGTGGTCCGATTTTAATCAAATTTGATACACTCATAGACAAACACATAAGAAACGATATTCAAAAGTTTCAATGTTGCAGTTCTTACAATAGTGCAGAAAATCGATAATATATATATATATATATATATATATATATATAAAAGGCAAGATGTTTGTGTGTGTGTCTGTTTATCTGTCTGTATATCCTTTATACAAGTCCACAATTTTTATCCGATTCTCACCAAATTTCACACAAATATTCTTTAGGCTGAGTCTGAGATCCAGGACCATGGATTAGTTTTAAAGCTTTCATTACACCCGAGCAACGCCGGGCTATACTGCTAGTTTCCTATAACTCAACAGACTCAGTTCTAAGAGAGAATTTAGGCAGAGATATTCCGGATGAGTCAAGAGTAGATTTTGAGGAGAATTTACGGGCAAGGCATTCAGCTTTATCAACAGGGACTTATAAAACTTCAGATTGATTGAAGAGGCGAGGAATATAGATCTTACATTTATTTAATGCCCTATTACAGAGCCGCCAGTAATCATGAAATCCAAAGTTATTAGAGGTTATGCAGTGTCTGATTCTCTCGACAAACAGGGGCTTTGCTCATTCAAGGACTCGCTTACATTTAATGTGAGCAGCAACGAATAGGTGCCTGTTGTAATGAGAGCTGTCAAGCTGGTATTACCGAAAATATTGGTTCCTCTCTCTCTCTCTCTCTCTCTCTCTCTCTCTCTCTATCTATCTATCTATCTATCTATCTTCTATTTTTTCTATCTATCTGTGTGTGTGTGCGTGTGTGTGCTGTAGCGAGCAAACATGTTGGTATAAAGCATGAAATGCATTGAGATTTCACCTAATATTTCCGAGAAGAGATGAAAGCGTCCATAACGGCATTGACCCAAGAAAAAATTTTAGAGGCGCAATTTTCAATTGGAAGGTCAAAGATATCATTCAAACGGGCATTACGAAGAAAATCACAGAGTGAGTCCTAATCAGCATGCTGATAACGGAAAGAGGTCTTGTGGATAAGGGGTTCCTGCTTAATATATAATTGGAATAAAATATCAATAGCTATCACAGAGTGGTCAGAATTACCAAGATGGCAATATATATATATAAATAAGGGAAAGTAAATAAAATTATGCGTACTCTTGTACAGATGGCAATGTGAGTACGAATAATTTTTGACTTATCCTCGTACTAGCAGTATATCGATTGTCTGCACTATTGTAAGAACTGCAACCTTGAAACTTCTGAATATCGTTTCTTATCTCTTTGTCTATGAGTGTATCAAATTTGATTAAAATCGGACTATTCCTTCTATAACCCGATGTTTTTTGATTATCGATTTTCAATATTTATTGGGGGTACCTCGACACAAAACCTAGCTAAGAACACTCGCAGATGCTTATAGTACAACTGTGTAAATTTTCAAGAAAATTGGTTCAGCCATTTCGGAATCTATAGGTAACGGACACACACACACACACACACAAAAATCCCATTTATAAATAAGTTTAGATTTAGATTAGATAGATAGATAGATAGATAGATAGATACATACATACATACATACATACATACATACATACATACATACATACATACATATTACTTCCATATAATATAGTAATGACTCTCAAGT
The DNA here is from genome assembly GCA_037127315.1 of Ascarosepion bandense. Taxonomy (NCBI): domain Eukaryota; kingdom Metazoa; phylum Mollusca; class Cephalopoda; order Sepiida; family Sepiidae; genus Ascarosepion; species Ascarosepion bandense. Next base: position 6,654,759 of record JBBBDQ010000547.1, on the reverse strand, counting down.
TATTTTAAAAGTTCCCTACAAATTAAAAGTCATGCTTGGGATGAAAATTAGAATCACCTCCCCGTTAGGTCGGCAGCTATTTTTACAAAAAGTCCGTAAATTTTATTTTGCAAAAAATATTTCTTTCAAAATTTACAAGGTGTCTTATATGCTTAATAATGAAAAGCATTTATTTTAAAGAAAAAAAAATATATTTTGACCATAATCTCTAACAATACGCAAAATAATTCCATAGCGAATATTCATTCCATAGTTAAAACATTATTCAACAAAAAACTCCTGAATAAATTCGCGTAATAAGTAGGGTGCCAGGTTCCAGTCCTATCGATGTACTCAATTGAAATATATATATAGAGAGAGAGAGACAGAGAGAGGGGGGGGGGAGGGGGAGTTCACCTGATGATTGCATAGTGCATGAAACTCCGAGTCGTGCTATACACATAGGATAATATGTATATTCATTAATATATACTTAATAGCTCTGTTATGTTACATTGAGTACTGTTTTATTAATACCAGAAAAAATATTTTTATATGTGCGTATACATGTATACGTATATTTATTGATATATATATATATATATATATATATATATACTTAAATTCATATATGTCTTTATATAGAGAGAGAAAGAAAAATTCACAGATAGAAACACACACATACATACAACACACATACACATATATATACGTTGAAAGTATTTTTTTTATTTAATTATATAAAAAGACTCGTTAACCATTCACTATCCCACGCCGACCAGCTTATATACATGTGTGTGTGTTCGTGTGTGTGTGTGTGTGTGTGTGTGCGCGCACAAAACGATGCACACATCCATCATGTGTAAATACATTCACAAGCATGTATTAGGTCGTTTAAGAGAATCGTCATCGTGACCGTTGATCTAAAATAAAGTGAACAATTTGGCATAAAATAAAGTTAAAATGAAAGTTTAACGTTTGTTGTTAAATTCAAATCGAAATAAAACAATATGACTTATTCTACAGAGTTAGGTACCACCAAAGATTCGCGAAAAAAGGAGCATACATAATGAAAAAAAATGACCCTAAACTTAATAAAAGCGAAGCTTTATCGTCAAAATCTTTATGTTATTAAGAGGAAAAACCAAATGTTTTTTATAATTAAATTATATTTTCTATCCTTTTCAGAACCTTCAAAATTTTGTTTAAAATTTTATTTTTCTTGCGTTAAAGAGGGGACCATAAATTAGTACATGGAATTTGAGAGTTTGTATGTGGGGTGAAAACCCCATTGATTTGGAAGTTCTTGAAAAGTAAGGTTTTAATGAAACCTTTTAAATGAAATTATTTTAAAAACTATTCTTTTTTAGGTCTCGATAAAAAAATATTTTTACGCCTGTTACCGCCCACTTATATAATTTTATGAAATTCGAGAAATTCAGTCTTTTAGCGCTTGTTGTGGTGCAGTGGATATCGACTCGAAACGACAAATCAGGGAGCAGAGTTCGAATTCCAGTTGAATTCCTGGCATTCACTTACACACAAATACCATTGGGAAAGGTACTAATCCGTCTCTTCCCTCCAGTTATGGGTTAAATAACAGGACAAATTGAGTTTTCTAGCCTTGGCTGGCAACCAGTCTATCACAGAAAGCAATGGCAACCTACTGCGAGATAATCTTCTGCCCAGTCAGTAATGTCTCTTGCGAAACATGATCGCCCCAAGCGTGTATCACGTATGACACATTATATTAGCTATAAAGAAAAGTCTTTGGAGATATTTAGATCATCATTTTTTTTCTTTTTCAGTTAGGACCGCTAGTTACAGAAAATCTGCTAGTTAATCATCAGAAAAGTATATTATATTTTTGAAACATTTTAATTAAGGGGATTATTCTTTGTTAATATATTTGTCAATATGGCTGATTTTAGCAACTTAAAAGATTTACAATCAATTTAGATTCGATTTTAAATACAGCAAAGTACTTCGTTTATCAGAAATATTAAATTTAATCTAGTAGCTTACAATTAAAATTAAAATAAAACCTTCAAAAAAGATTTTTCATTTTAAAAATGTATTTTAAACATTAGGTGCCACATTTTTGTGGAGAGAGATTCCTATGCAAACATATTTATACATTATTATACAGATATACCTACGCACACACATACGCACAAAACAGTTATTCGAACAGCAAAACATAATTATAGTGTGGCTTTTAGTTCATTGTTTACTTTAACTCTTCAATGATAAAAACGGTTTATTTGTCGATTACTCTTCCTTTTTCATCAATTATTCCGCGTTAAAATATGATGTCTATATTTACATGCAAATTTACAAGGGTATACTTTATGTCAAAATTCCAGCCAAGTTTAATATTATGCGGTCAACTCCAAGGGTTTTCATCACAAACAACACCACCATTTTAACTAAAAGCAGGAGGGTCAGGGAAAATCCCTGATGCCTGACGAGAAATGTTAAAATAGTTTGAATAATTTTTCTCCCTAGTCCCTGCATTCATGGGACTCCTACTTGTGCCATATTATCTACAAACTGCATAAATATATGTATACTACACCCCTATATATATATATATATATATATATATATATATATAGGTGTGTGTGTGTGTGTGTGTGTTTATATATATATATATATATATATATATATATAAAATAAAACAATATAAGCTGTAAGTTTTCTATAAAATGTCAATGGATTTAATGGAATTTCCCTACCACAGTGATAGCATATGATTCTTTGATTTTTTGAATGAGACAGTCTAAAGTACTTGAAAAATCAATGAAACAAAGTGAACCTCGGATAGTTTATCTAAAATGTCACTCCTGATATAAATCTTATTTGAAAATTGTAAAAATACAATAAAAGATTAAACCAACAGACCTTGTCGTTTAAATTTAATAAAACTTGTTAGGATATAGGAAGTATGATGGATAAATTGTCGACTAAACTACGCAAAAATGAAAATAACACTGACATCTCTTTTTCACAGATATATTCACCAAAATTGCACAAAACTATCTTGAAATACTAAAGAGTAAACTTTTTCAATAAAATTGCTGTTTACTTCAACCACAGCTTTCAGACTATTTTTTAGAATCTCCTGCAACTCTTCTGGACGGTCTCCTTGTTTAAGTCTGTGAAAGCTGCCATAAACCTTGCCTTCAATTCATCTTTTTTGTTACAAGGAGTTTCGTTGCGTTCGGTGGCCAGATGTGAAGGGTGATGTAGTCGCAGAAATTGTCCGACAGCCATGACCGGGTTCTCCTGTTTGTGTGGCATGGTGCAAACTCCTGTTGCCAGAAACAGGGTCTTTCAGCAGCAACCCTCTTTACACAGAGCAGCACTATCTCCACATGGCACTTCATGTAGACTCCGTGTTGAGTCTGAGGCTCTTTAGAATGTTGAATGGAGACACAACATCACCATTACTAGTGATCACTTAAAATACCTTCGTAATCACCATAAAACTCTTCCAACTCTTTCTGAATCTCTGCATTATTTGACACCCAAACACTCTAAAATGTAAGTATTGGAGCATCCGGTACAAATGTCAAGCATGCCGTTTCCAAATTTCTGATAATGTGATTTGATTCATTTTGCTCTTTTTCTCAGAGGGATTCAATTGACCCTACTATACTGTGTAATCGACAAAATCAAAAATAAACAACGTGCATGCGCGTAATTGAATATATAATATGGCGGCAATTTACCCATCACACCTTATATGAACTTAATCACAGTAAGTCAACACTAATAATAACAGACGAAATATCCGAAAATAATGCTAACTAACAGTAATATAAACCGTCTTCTAACCCGGCGAGGACTACATCGTGGGTTAAATAAAAGGGGAGAGAAAAAAAGAGAAACAAACAGCGCACAAGAACAAGACGTCTAGTGCTCGTTTGAAAGAAAAAACACCCAAGACGAAACCTTAACATCAAAGTGCTCGATACGAAAGTACGAAAGTACGACAGTAGAGCAGAATACAAAACAAAAATCTAGAATTGAGCCACCACCTCTTGCACTGAAGAACCGTTCGTGTGAAACCGCGGTAGATGGTGGCTCACTTCTAGATTTTTTGTGTTGTATATATATATATATATATATATATATATATATATATATATATTTGTAATATGTATCCAGTTGAAGAGAACGAACATATTTAGAATACAGAATTCTCTGGCATTTGCATTATATATATATATATATATATATATATATATATGATTAAAACTAACCCTTTGTAGGGGAAACCACCGTGTCGTCCGTCATGCTTTACCGCTCGGTCACGCAGGACTTTTCAGTAAGCACTTTCCTCTTTTTTCAGGAAAATACACCTTCTTCATTCAGATTATTTCTCTCCAATGCCCATATCTGCTCAGTTTTGTCTCCGAAATGTAATCAAAGCAATATTTTAAAGAATTATTGGATTTATTTTTATTACTTCAGGAGTGATTATAGTAGACGCTTCTTATTTGAAATAGACGCCGCATGTATGTATATATATATCTATATCTATATATCTATATATATATATATATATATATATATATATATATATATATATATATGCATAAATGTATGCATGTATGTATGTATATACACACTTCATTTGGAAATGGGTTATTTCCGCAACTTAGTTTCAACCTTTTGGTATCTTCAAAAGCTCTACAATGTATATGTATTGAGCACTTTTTAATACAAGTTGGTCTTGGTCTAATTTAATTTTGACCAAAACTAATCATATATATATATATATATATACGGGCGTGTGGCCGAATGCTCGGAAGGCTCTCCCAATGAGACCGAGGTTGCGAAACTCTTAATGGTCGATTTATCATAAAGATGACTTCTTGATGTTATCGGCCTGGGAAGGCAATTTCACCATGAAGCACTTTTGGAAAGTGCCTAAAAACAATGCCAACTAGTTGACCCAAGCCTTATTGAATGTAACTGGGCAGGAAGAACTATTTGAGAACCGTCGTTGTTAAAATTACTTTGACCGAGGTTATGAGCATACTAGCCTTGTTCAGACTGTTGATCAAGCCTAATAATGCGCTGATATACGCCCGATAACACCTGATATATATTTCGGGGTGGGGAAGGGGTGTCTTTCACACTAAAACAAGGACAAAATTCTATGTAAACAAATGTCTATAAATCTTGCATGTTTGAGTTAATACATTTATAGTAAGTCACCGTCATTTTTGACGGCAGTGATACACTCGATATCATATAAACTGGAACAGAAGATCTTTTAAAAGATTTGAACGTATACAAGCGTGTGTGATGTAATTACGTATATGCATATATATACATATATATTATAGCAATTTTATATATATATATGCATATATATTATATGTAAAGTTGCTATATTAATAGGATATCTATCTGAGATAGAATATATATATAATTAAAGAGATAGATAGATAGATAGATAGATAGATAGATAGATAGATAGATAGATAGATATAAAAAGTTATGGGTATAAATTTGAGGTTAGTTTCACCATGGTCAGGGAATCATTTAAGGAGTATGTACATGCGTGTGTAGGTGTGGGCAGGTATGCGTGTATGTGGCTGTCTGTGTAAAAAAGTCAATTCAATATCAAGCACTGACGAAGGCTAATGGGTAAGAGAAAAGTTCGTCAACTAAATAAGAAAACATTAAAAAAATATTTGTCATTACTTTATATATATATATATATATATATATATATATATATATATATATACAGCCCTGACGAGTGGGAACATCATAACCGTGTACCTCACGAAACTTTGAAGTCAGCATGAATCTGCTAAGTTAAAGTGACAAATTCTTTGTACTTATCAACGTTCTATTTCTACCCTATTATCGATCACTTGACGATAAAAAACTACAATTACATTTTATCAATCAATAAAATCACTGAAAAAACAACCTTGACGCTAAACATTATCACAATTAAACACCACACACACACACACACACACATATATATATATATATATATATATATATATATATATATAGTGTTTAATTGTGATAATGTTGTCATATATATATATATTGGATTATTTACGTACGAATTGGCATTTCTTTCTAGATTAGCTAGGAACCCTGGTGTACATCGTCACTTAATTCTACTTACGATCACAATGTGATATCAATGCACTCCGTGGAAACTGTTAACCACACCGACACACACACGCGCGCGCGCGCACACACACACACACACACACACACACATACATGTAGGATGTATAATATCTGAAACAATTTCTTCTGTATCGACATATTCACACACATGGATATATATATAGCCTATATATATATATGTGTGTGTGTAACGTACTTGCTTGATTGTAAAAGGCATATTTTACCAGAGTATGATGGTGAATAGTGCCCGCCTTTAAAACATCCCGACCCCTAGCTGTACAGTTCGATCTGCCGGTGACCGTCCTGCCCCTTATTTATAATATGAGCCCGTTGTATTCTGCACCAGAAGCAGAAAGATTTTCTTTTCTTTCATATTAATAAATACTTCGTTAAGTGTAATATATGCCCATGTGTTCTTTGTGTATCCAAATGCCTAAATACAAATACATACACACACTGATATCAAATAACAAAGAAAAACTGTCTTAAATAATTTTCTAAATACTTGATAAGTTTTTATTAAATTTCTTACGTTTTAATTCTTCATTAAAACTTTCATGATAATCGGATGAGTTCTTCGCTTACACTTTATGAATTTAAGTGTATTACTAGACTGGGGGGATGTGCGTTGTGGTGCATTGGATATCGGCTCGGAACGAGAAATCGGGGAGCCGAGTTCGAATTCCAGCTGAATTCATTGCATTCACTTACTCGCAAATACCATTGGGAAAGGTATTAATCCACCTATTCCTTCCAGTTATGGGTTAAATAACAGGACAGATTGGGTTCTATAGCCTTAGTCGGCAGCCAGTCTACCGCAGAAAGCAATGGCAAGCTACTGCGGGATAATCTTCTGCCCAGTCAGTCATGTCTCTTTCGAGAGACATGATCACCCAAGCGTGTATCACGTATGGCACTTAACTGACTGACTAGACTGGGGTCGAAATCTCATGAATATGCAGTTGAACTAGATCGATGTAGCTATAAGTTCTATGCTAACAATTTCTTTTTCTCGCACTTCTCGCTTGTGGAACTCCCTTCCTGCTCTATGCTTTCTAGCAAACTTTAATCTATTAAAATTTAAATGCACTGTCAATCTCAACCTACTGTCCTCCTGAATACTCTCTTCTCTTCCTGCTCATCATTATTGTTTTTGTCCCTAATTATTCCACACCCTGTAACTACTTGCGTGGCATTACTGGCTTGCTTGCAGCTATATAGATTAATATTATATTATATTATATTATATTATATTATATTATATTATATTATAATAATTTATATTATATATATGATTAATATGTTTATAATAATGTATATTTGGGCACCAATCATTTAAAAACGACCGACAAAGAACATTTTATACATTTTTTTATTTAATCTTTCCAGTATTCTTACATGTGAAGAGGCTGAAAGCACTTGGAAAGTCAAAAATTATGGAACATTTTAACATTCTTTATCTCTCGCAAAAAAAGAAACTTGTAAGAATACTAGAAAAAAAATTAAATCAAAAATTAATAAAATATTCCTTGTCGGCTGTTTTTAACGAAACATGTTTATATATATATATATATATATATATATATGTGTGTGTGTGTGTGTGTGTGTGTGTGTGTGTGTGTGTGTGTGTGTGTGTGTGAACGGAATCAAACACTGGCAAATAAAACTTACGATAAATATAATCCGTATTTTAATTTGGCATTACTTTCCATAGCACACCGGGAGTCTCACATATTTGCTCATTATATATATATATATATATATATATATAGAGAGAGAGAGAGAGAGAGAGAGAGAGAGGGGGAAGAAATCTATGAAAACAAATTTTCATTTTTCTTTATTGTAGGAACTTTTAGGCCTTAGCTAAATTCCATTAATTGAATTCTTCACATTTTCTATTGTTTAATATTTAATGAAATCATATAAAATCTAAAAAAAAAACAAAGAAAAGCTGCGCCAATAAAAAAAAAATGAAGAAAAATAAATAATTCAGAAGTTTCTTTGAGCTTTTCGAGCAGACAAGAGCCGTTTATAAATAAATTACTTTCCTTTAATCAATTGATTTCCACTATTAGAAGAGCTCACATCACAATCAATTCATAACATATATATATATATATGGGGGGGGGGGGGGTAAAATTATTATAATAAAATTAGACCAGTACACAGTTTTATTAAGAAGTGTTCAATACAATTATATTGTACACCTTTTCGATGTTTTCATTATTACGCGACCTAAGTTTCTACCATTTGGTGTCTTCAGGCGATTTGCAATAACTGATTTTACCGTTTTTTTTTAAAGGCTCGCGTAACGGGTGTTTTTTTTTTTGTTGTTGTTTTTTTTTTTAATTAAAAGAAGTTATAACGTTTTCATCCATAGGGTCATACAACCATAGACGAAAACGTCATAACTTCTAAGTTTGAAAATTGTGCGTCCTAAAAAATCACTGTTACGTGAGCGTTCTTAAAGAATACAGAATTCTTAAAAAAAGACGATAAAAATCAGTTATTGCGAATTGACTGAAGACACCATATGGTAAGAAACCTATGTCGCGTAATAACTCGTTTACAAATTATATATATATATATATATAAAATGGGTGAGTGTATATTAAATGAATTTTTACAGTAATTATTCGTTAATATTGATTAGATCGCAACGAAATTTATTTGTTATTTATTATAATTCTCAAAATTAGTATTTATTTATCAACTTATTTTTTCGAAGGTACTAATTATATCCCTTGTCTCAGGTTCATATTTGAAAATATATTTTTTTATATGTGAATACTTTCGGCTAGCGTTAAGCATTATCAAAGACATTTGTTTTTTTGTTTCTTTTGGTCATGTCGTTGATATTAATTTTTAAGTATCGTGTTTCGAGTGCTTTAGGTATATATATATATATATATATATATATATATATATATATATATATATATATAGGAAGCAAATAATCTTTTAAACATTCCTCATTAGATATGGCAGACAATATATATATATGAATGGGATCAAATATGGGCTATAATTCGACAGAAATAATAGGATAACAAACAAACAAGATTAATTACACAAAGACTAAACTTTAACTTTAGAAACGTTTCCTATTTGTCTATTACTCAACCATATATATATATATATATATATATATATATATATATATAAGGAATTGTTATCAATTATATATCATATATGAATCGAAATTCGACAGAATGTTAGAATGATAAGATAAAGAAGAAATAGGTCATAGTTATGAATCTAACATGTTTCTCTTTTATCTAAGCTTCATCAGAGAATGAGATGAATTCTCCAACGAATTTTTTTTTAATCATTACACCCCAAGCAAGGCATTCCACTGCTACTATAGTGCAGGGGGTTACATAGGAGAAGGTGCTGAGAGAGCGATTAGATATAGGAAATGTCAGAAGGAGGGTGATAGACGAGTAAGGAGGTACATAGGAAGAGTGTTTGAGAGAATGGGTGCGAGTTAGTGTATTAGGAGGTGTCTATTGACCTTACATTTAAACTCCTGGAGATTGGGGAAGCAAGTATGTGGAAGGGAATTCCACAGACTGGAAGTGCGAGAAAAGAAGCTGTTGGAGTAGAAATTGCGGTTACATTTTATCGGTTTCACTGTAAAAAGGGTGGGACCTAGTTGCTAATCTAGTATCTCGTGCAAATTCGTACCTAGGGGCCACCAGTGATCTAAGTTCATCAGAGCAGAAGCCGTGAAAGTATTTATAGAAGAGGCACAGGGAAGCCACGTCACGCCGGTGAGAGAGTGACTGCAGCCGGTCAGCCAAGTCGGTATCGATCACATTACAGATTCTCCGTTGTATTTTGTCAAGAACCCCGAGAAGAATAGCAGGGGCACCCGACCAGATGTGGCAGCAGTATTCAATACACAGGCGGATGGTAGATTTATATATGTGCAGGATAGATTCAGACGCAAAGAACTTCTGGGCCCTAAAAAGTTCCCTATTTTATCTTATCATATCATATATGTATATGTGTGTGTGCATGTGCATGTGTGTGTGTGTGTGTGTGTGTGTGTGTGTGTGTGTGTGTGTGTGTGTGTGCGTAATGGATAGTGGCTTGAAATTTGAAATCAGAGAGCCGAGCTCAGATTCTAGTTGTATTCGTTACATTCACTTATGCGTAAATACACTTGGGAAAGATATGAATCTATCTCTTCGTCTTCCTCAAACTATGGGTTAAATAGTAAGTCAGACAAGGCTCTTTAGCCTTGCTTGACAACTAGTTTAGTAGACAAATAACTGCACTATTTTTCTATATTCAGCTCTTCATAGATTTGTGCACAAGCTTTTCACCAATATAATCAAGTCATACACACACACACACACACACACACACACACACACATATAAGCACAAAGAGTTTGTCACTTTAATTGAGCAGGTTCATACCGATTTAGTGTTTTGTGAGGACACCATTACGATGTTCTAGCTGGTTTGCCGAGTGAGAACATAGTAAGTATGTCCTCAAGAAACTTCAAAGTCGGCATGAACCTGCTCAAGTAAAGTGACAGACTCTTTGTGATTATCAACGCTCTATCTCCAACCCGATATTGAGCACATTACGATAAAAGACCTGCTTACCAAATACTTTGATCAGTAAAACCACTGAAAAAACAACAATCTTGGCGATAAACATTATAACAACCAAACAATATATATATATATATATATTTCACTCAACACATTGTGACAGCCTTCAAGACATGACCCACACACACACACACACACACACACACACACACATATATATATATATATATATATATATATATATATATATACCAGGGATACATAACTTGATAAAATATTTACATAATATTTTTTATGAAACAATGCAAAATGTTTGGAAATACAGGTTTCTTTTTATGTTGAGTTTCTGTCTGAGGGGTGTTGCGTTCAGGTGACGCTAATGCTCTCGGAGAAATCAAGGTAATCGACTCCTTACATGCGTAAAATTGTAATGGGAACCTGGTGCTTTTTACCTTGGTAGGGCAACTAATATCGGAGAAGGGTAACACAGAGTTCAAATTTGTGTCTGTGTGATTGAGTGAAGAACAAGTAGAACGTATTTATAAATATGACATGTTTCGCTACTTATTTAGCTTCATCAAAAAAATATATTTCAGTTTTGAAAATCTATGTTGCTGTTTTTTTTTTAATATTATTTCGCCCGACGCAAGGAAATAAACACACTCAGACACAATCGGTCATTGAGTGTTATAGTATATAATAAAAATACTTTTGAGGAGAAAAGATAGCAAATTACATTTAATTGAATTTTTTAGATCAAAGTTGACTGGGAAGCAAGAAGCTGGAAGAGGGTTGTTTCGGTTTCCTTTGATTGGTTGAGTATACGTCACGTGTATATTAGCGTTAGTGGTATGTGTGTTTTTTAATTTTTAAATTCCTTGTTTTTGTTTTTCTGTTAAATTTAAATAATTAATGAATTAGTATTTAAAAACATAGAATTTAAAAATTGAATCGCCCACAACACAGGCAGAACTAGGTGAAACAAATGCAATACAGAATTTTAATCTGAAATACCTCTACAAATCATTCATATCTAAAATTTATGTTCTAAATACATAATAAAACATGTCACCTTCAAAAATGTTCTACTTGTTCTTTATCCAAGCATTCTATGGCATTTAATCCCTTCAAGATAGATAGATAGATAGATAGATAGATAGATAGATAGATAGATCGATCAATTTTATTATGTAAAAAACAAAGATATTATTTGCATAATTTTATGTTGTTTTTATTTAATTAACATGTCGAAGCACAATAAAGTTTTTAGGAAATCACAAGAATTTCGACAGATCCTGAAGACTTCCTTAGACTTTGATATTGAATAATGTTTTTTAAACGGGGCAAAATTTCAAATTCAGATAATGTAATGATATGACATCAGTACAAGAATCATCAATACTTATGTCGTCGGATTTGATAAAAAAAAATATATATATATATATATATATATATATATATATAGGAAAGAATATTAATAAAAAGTTTTGAATTTAGTGTGTGTGTGTGTGTGTGTGTGTGTTTATATATATATATATATATATATATATATATATGTGTGTGTGTGTGTGTGTGTGTGTGTGTGTGTGTGTGCGCGTGTGTGTGTGTGCGCGTGTGTGTGTGTGTGTGTGTGTGTGTGTGTGTGTGCGTGCGTTTCGTTAAAAACTACCGACAGGGAAGACCTTATTTATTTTTTATTTCATTTTTCCAGTATTCTTACATGCTTCCTTTTTTTTCTGGAGATAAGAAATGTACAAATGTTTAAACATTATTGACTTTCCAATGGCTTTCAATCACATCAATGGCCATTTTTATAGTTGTTGGAAATGGAGTTTTGAAATCTTTTTCAAAATAAACGCTCATTGTGTGTGTTTGTGCGTGTGCGTGTGTTTTGCACAAGTCACGTGATAGTTTTTAAAGAACGCGCCTTTCATATATATATAAATATATATGTGTGTGTGTGTGTGTGTGTGTGTGTGTGTGTGTGTGTGTGTGTGTGTGTGTGTGTGTGTGTGTGTAATTTACCTTATAGTCAAAACATGAGGACAAAATAACAACATCGGAACAATAACTTCCTTAAAAATGAACAGAAAAGTGGCAGAAAGCGCTTAGAAAGTCAATAATTATAGGACATTTTACATCCCTTATCTCTGACAAAAAGGAAACATATAAGAATACTGGAAATATTAAATCAAAAGTTAATAAAATCTTCCTTGTCAGTCGTTTTTAACAAAACATGCTTAAAAAAGTTGCCTCTCAAATATACGTTAAAATTAAATCCCTGGAGAGTAAAGAAATCACAATAATGACTTCATGAAACTTCCATATCGGCATAACTCTGCTCAATTAAGTGACAAACTTATCCACATTATATATATATATATGATATCGTCTTGAAACCCACCGGGAACTAACCCGGAGGGAAAAGAAGGTATCAGTGGAATAAAATACTTAAGAATTGGAGTTAATAATATTTATGCAAAATTTTGAATATATATATATATATATATATATATATATATATACAGAATTTATTATTTTGAATCAATATATATATATATATATATATATATATATATATATATATTCAATACACAAGCATATACAATATATATATATATATATATATATATATTGTATATGCTTGTGTATTGAATTCAGTCATTTTTAAGTTTTCCTGTTGTTGCTTCCTAACTAATTTAATAAACTTAGTAAATAAGTATATAACGTGTTCGAATTCGGTACTGTTCAGTATTAAATCTGTGGTGTTAATAATAATAATAATAATAATAATAATAATAATAATAATAATGAAAATATAACCGTCAAAGCATAAAAAATATACACACTTTTTTCTGGAATCGAATTATTTGTCAAAACCACAACAAAGTATTACAATAATAATAACAACAACAACAACAACAACAAAATAATAATGCATTCATTTAATTTACAAAGTCCAAATAAAATTAATGGAATTTGCAGATCTCTAAATGACAGTCATTCTAGAAAAAAAGAATGTAAATTATTTTTTTATTGAATGATTAAACTGCCTTCTTTGAGACAAGAGAAGTTGAGTTCAATATTCATTCCAAAATCTCAGTTTAATAATAATAATAATAATAATAATAATAATAATAATAATAATAATAATAATATATTCATCCACAGACAGTCCTGTTTCGCTGTATCACAGCTCATCATATTTTTATATATCGAAATATATATATCGCTGTATCACAACTCATCATATATATGTCGAAATAAGATATATGGCCAACTTAGCAAAACAGTATTAATCGGTTAAGAGACAAAAGTATTTGATAACTTTGTTAGGATTTCCTTGTCTATTGACATCATCTTCACAATATTAAATTAACAAAATTACTCACAACAAAGATCACCAGATTGGTCTCTAAGTAGCGAATGGATCTATATTTCAATGTCAAGTATTTCTAAATTTTAAATTAACTTTCTTTTCATTAATAACCCAAGTCAGTCCAATCAATTTTTAGAATTATTCAAAAGTAATGAATTTCAAAATTTAGGGTTCCTGTGTACAACGATAAACTACATCCGGCAGCATGGCCTCTGAGGTTTTGAGTACCATGGAACCACCTCTTAATTGCTGCCTGACCCGGGGTGGTAGCACCTGTTAGGGTCCAATCAATGGGCAAATAGTTAAACCACAAACTTTTTCCAAAACCCTACGAAAGTATAGAAATATATTTTATAACAAAAATACCAGCAATATATTTTTGAAGAAAAAAATATTTGCGACAATGCATTTACACTCGACAAAAACCCTCTTTACAAAAATACGTCAATGAAACCTTATCTGCAAACTGTTTTCTTACAAATAATACATATTCTATTCATACGAATCTATTGTATAAGTCTTGTAGGCATTAAGAAAACACTGAGTTTGATATGCCATAAAACAAAATGAACCAAAACTAAAATTTAGTATGACTAGGTTTTTAAAACTTGCTCAGTCTGACAACCATGTCGGCGACTTGTTTGTTAATCGAATATTGATTATGTATAAACCTAATTTTAGGAGTTACTTTTTTTTTTCAAATTATAGAATGGACAACGTAAAATAAAAGTAATACTTATTTTATTGGTAAAAGTTAATTTTCCTCGCCACTTTATTAATACTGTTCAATTTGAAATCAGTAAAAAGATCCCACGAACAAGTATACGAAATTCCTTTGGACAATGTTTTTATTCGAAATTAACAGATTCATTTTTTTAACTTTACATTTTATGATATTTAAAAAAAAATTTTTGTAATAAAATTTTTTAAAAAGGTTTATTCAAGCATTTAAAAGAAAACAACATTTCTATATAAAGATTATCCACTTTACATAAGAATATTTTCAATGCGAAGCAGTTTATAGAATTCAATCGAAGAATTTTAATACAAATCTAACGGAAATTATCCCAAACGATGACAGTAGGAAATCAATATCAATATTAAATGAAGACACAAAAGAAAAGAACTTTTGCTAAAATTCTGACATTTAGTGATGACGAAAAATTATGTCACTTATTTCTCTCTCAATTGTTATATATGAGAGTCAAAAGTTCTCAAACCGACCAAGAAGCCATTCACAAATCACATGTTCAGCTATTTGGTCCGATGTCTTTTCAGCTATTCCTTACATATTCTTTTTTTAATTATATAGATAGATAGATAGATAGATAGATAGATAGATAGATAGATAGATAGATAGATAGATAGATAGATATCTCATTTAGAAATGAGTTATTTCCACAACTTAGATTTCAATTATTTTTTTTATCTTCAGGCAATTTACAATTATTGTAAATCACCTGAAGATACGGGAAGGTTGAGACCTAGGTTGCGGAAATTTCGAAATAAAAAATAGTCAAAAGTTCTACAATATAAATGTATTGAACACTTTTTAATATAACTGTGTACTGTCTAATATAATTATGACTAAAAACTAATTAATTTATATGTATGTTTTTTCATGCATACATGCATATATGCAGAGTGCATATTTGCATACATGTATGTATAAGTGCATGTTTTTGGGTGCATACATATGTACCAGAATGTGTGCTTGTCAAATAATTATATATATATATATATATATATATATATATATATATATATATATTGAATAAATGGAAAATTGTAAAACGAAGATAGATAGATAGATAGATAGATAGATAGATAGATAGATAGATAGATAGATGTTTTATTAATTATATTTCTATGTATGTTTTATACATTTTACTTGTTTTATGTATTCAATCTATGACCTGAATCGGTATTTTCTAGTGAGTTTATACCACATATATTAAATTGTATAAAAAGTTAATTCAGTCTAACATAATTAAACAAAAAACAAGTGAAAATGGGAGAAAGCAAAAGATGATTGAAAAAGAAAATAATTTAAATACCCTGGTAGTTGCGGTGAAAATTGTGTTATAACAGGGTAAATGTTTGGTCTATTGCCGTCCATCATGATGCCTTGTTGAGTCCGTAGCAAATTTCCAAACGTCGCAGACATTCTGTTTGTTCGTTCTAAATTTTGTCTCAATAGGAATCAAAATTCTTGAAAAAAGAAAAGATTTATTTCCCTTATTTTTCTCCTTTTTTTTAAAGATAAAAAGATTTTTCTTTCTTAAAATATTGCGTGTTTTTTTTTAATATTGCGTACATTCTTAAACTAACTAGACCAGTCTGTACACCTTACAAAAAAAAGAAAAACAAATAATTAAAATTTGAATTTAGTTTTTTGTAATTTTAATTGTAAGTTAACTTTTTTGGTTTATTTTCTTTCTGTTGCTTCGCTATTTTCACTGTCATTTGTAACAGTTTTTTAAAAAGTTTTCACTTGTTTTTTTTTTCGTTTTTTTTTTGTTTTTTTGTATTGTTTTGTCTTGTTTCGTTTTTTTTTTTTTTACAGGCAAAATGTTTTATTTATTTCTTTTCTTATAAACATAATATTTCTGTCATGAAGTTAAGACTTTTTTGCGTCGGCAAAAGTTGTTACTTTTATTGTTTTATCATATTTTTATCATTTTATCCACTCTCATAAAAACGTTTTCTTTTTTTGTGCCACAAAATAAAAACTCCGTTTCACTTTTTCTTTTCTTGTTTTTTTTTGTTTTGTTTTGTTTTTTGTTTTGTTTTTTGCTTTTTGTTTTTTGTTTTATTGTTTCTTTACTCTTTTCCTTTCATAATAAAAATTACTTGAAAAGAAATATTTCCGTTTTTTGTTTTTTGTTTTTTTTGTTTTTTTTTTGTTTTTGTTTTGTTTTTGCTTTTTTCCGCTTTTTATTTTTATATCCCTTAGAAAGTTTTGGAAGGTTTTTTCTTTCTTTTGATAACTTTGATAAAACTTAACTTCTTTTAAAAACTTTGATAAATTCTCTCATCAACTATCTTTTCCGTGACTTTTTTTCTTCCAAATTAGACGTAAAATCGTAAAATGTCCGTTTGAAGAAAATAGATCCATTAAAATTTGCAAGCGAATACAGTCAATGTCCGTCTAGATACCTGAGAGCATATAGACAGGTCTTGGTACACCATCGCTGGGGTGTCTATATACCACACTGTGTGTCTATGTTGGGACATCGTTTAATAATGGGGCGTACAAACACACGGTGGATGACGTCTATCAATACAAAAAGTGTTGAAGGTGTATAAATAAATATATGTAGATCTTTTTACTCCAGCAACTCCACTATCACTTAAATTTGATATATTATAAATATATATATATATATATATATATATATATATATATATATATATATATATATTATGCGAAGATTCCTGAATAAATAGATCGAAATAGAATAGTTAGTTGATAGAGAGGTCAGATGTTCTGTGGGTCTCTGTTCACGAATTAATACTGAATGCGAAAAAAAAGAATATATAATAACTTGGCATATCTTGTAAATTTTTATTTTTTTTTTTTATTATTATTTATTTATTGTTTTTGGTTTTTGGTCCTATTTTCTTTTCTTTCGTTTTTGTTTTTATTTTCCTACGCATCGCATTCCAATTATTATATCTCACCCTCTTACTTACTTACACATTCTCTCTCTCTTCACTCTCTCTCTCTCTCTCTCTCTCTCTTACACTGTAAGTTTCCCCTCTCTCTAAAAGTATGTCTCCTTTCATTTTCCTCAACCAACACATTCTCCTGCTCTTCACTTCACATCTACCTTCCCTTCACTTTCCATCTGTTTCCAACTATCCTCATCTTCTTTTTTTCATTTTGCTCTCTCTTTTAGAATCCCTCTCCTCTTTTCGTCCCTCTCGTTTTATTCTCTTTCTTTCTTTTTTTTTTTTTTTTTTGTATCCAAACATTTCTTTTTCCTCTTTTCGACGATCACCTCCCATCCTGTGAAAAAAGAAAGAAGAAGAAACGCAAACGTCTGTAACAGTAAAGGAAACAGATTTGTCACCCGCTACCGTCTCCAGCCCCCACAACTCATACTGACTTCTGATAGGGGGAGGTAACATAGGTCCCTCCCCTTTGTAAGCTGTACTCTCTTATCCGTTATCGACAGGTCTCCATCCGTCTTCTTCTATGATTCGTTGCAAACCGCCCAGTAAAAAGCGAAGCGTACTGAGTCGGCGTTTCTGTAGCTCTCCTTTCTATTGGTAGAGGCTATGGCTCAACACTACAGGAGGCGGGAGCTTGTGATTTTAGATGCCTCCCGTGTGGGAGGATTAGCGAAAGACCCGTTCGTTTAGAGTCTGAGAAGCCTTGGCAATAGACATTCGATATGCACCTGCTAGAAGAGAATGAATGTATAATTACGAGCTAAAATAACAGAGGAGTTGACCTTTGTGCACACATCACGCAACTTTCTTTTCATGTTCAAAGAGAGGCTGGGTGGTCGAAGACGCTGACAATCCAAATGAACACGACATTTTGTTTTAAAGAGCGATATTTTTATTTCCTTTTTTCTTTTTTGAATAATAATTTTTTTTATCTTAAATATATAAATAATATTTATAATACTAGCTTTGTTTAATAAACTTATCTTTTCAGAAAACTAAAATAAATCTAGGGTTCTAAGCGAAAAACTGTACGAAAAGTTTCCTTCACCATCTTCTTAGAATTAAGATAGAAACACAAAATGTAGAATTTTAATTGAAAATTAATTAAACCATTTTAAGCGTAAATAATTGTTTCATAAAGGAATTTTCTGCTGTTCACATCATGTATAGCATGTTTGCATTAATAAATACTTCCCAAAGTGTATTATTTCAACATGAATTCATTTTTAGTAAAAGGTGAAGTTTTAAGGGTGTTACGAATAAACAACATTTATATAAAAAGGATGTATAAAGCTTTTAAATTAATTAAATTAAACTAATAATAATGATTGACATATTCATTGTAAGCTGACGATCTGCCTAAACTCTGAAATTTAATTCACTATTTTGTTTTCTTCTCTCCCAATAGTAATAGATGGGTTCGCCTATAATCCAGTTCAAAATCCTCTCTGGTTTTCTGAACAGGAGTAGAGGTTTATGCTTTGCTTCTGGTTAAGGGTTGGGTTTCTAAGGTCTGTTTATTTGCTTATGTTTTCTCAATTACAACAATCTTGACCTCTTCTAGTCTAGAGTTAGTCGCTATCTTTCCTGCATAGCCACATGAATTTCACTTCTTGCCCTTTCTTACGCTCATACAACACCACACAGTAACCCCACTACATTGAGTGGCTCTTGAGCCTTGTATTGTGTGAAAATTAGTAAAAAAAAAAAAAAAAAAGCTATAAAACCTTTTTTTTTCTTTCTTTTCAACTAGCTGTTTATTTCCTAAATTGATATTAAAAGGCGGGTTTCAGCGTTTAAGCTGCCGTATTAATATTGATGTCGCCTGCAGAAAAAGATGCGAATCATTAATAAAATGATACAGGATTTAATTTTCTAGTAAAATTTCTGGTCACTTGAAAGCCTATTCCCTAAAACGATAGAATTAAACTCTAAACATTAAATTAAAATCTGTAGCAACGCTTAAATATTTTAATATATATTTATATCTTTTTCTTATTAAATATATTAAATTTACATTCTTCCTCACAGTTCAGGCATGCAGACATATTACATTGAAACACCAGTACCTGTACACTCACCGAAGTTAAGCAGCTTCCTGGTCAGTACCTAGATGGGTAACTACTGGGAATACCAGGTGCTGTAAATTTAGATGGACGGGTGGGTGGAATAAAAAAAACTCGGAATTTATAATCGACGGAACATAATCTGTAGATCTATGATCGGTGCTACTTTGGCTTGTTATCTACAAAGAAAAATATCTACACCGTACTAATTTTAATTTGTAAAGATATCTTCATAGTAAAGCGCACACACACACACATTATTTATATTCTAGCGATAAACAGCATCTCCATCGGCTACAATATTTCTACACTATACAAATTATAATTCGAAATGGATTCGTGTTCGAATTCCAGTCGAATTCCTTGGATTCACATACGCGCAAATACCCTTGGGAAGGGTATTAATCCGTCTCTTCCGGTTCACACTCCACCCACGTCTATTGTACAGGTGTAGAGGCTCATCCCTTGTTCCCTGTTTAGGATGTGGTTTCCGGCTTTTCTCTTTTCTAATCTTTTCACTTTTCTTTTTCTTATTTTTTATTTTTATTTTTTTTCGATTGGAGTAGATAGACTAAGCTATCGCCCGGTTCACACTCCACTCACGTCTATTGTACAGGTGTAGAGGCTCATCCCTTGTTCCCTGTTTAAGATGTGGTTTCCGGCTTTCTCTTTTCCAAATCTTTTCGCTCTTGCGTAGCCCCCTGCGCACCGGTGGCGTTACCGCTTTGCTCGGGGTGATATGATTTTTTAAAAAAAGTTATGGGTTAAACAATAGGACAGATTGGGTTCTGTAGCCTTGGTCGGCAACCAGTCTACCGCAGAAAGCAATGGCAACCTACTGCGGGATAATCTTCTGCCCAGTCAGTCATGTTTCTTTCGGGACATGATCGCCCAAGCGTGTATCACGTATGGCACTTAACTGACTGATCTACTTAGTAAAACATATAACATATATATAATATAGAGAAATCTAATTAAAATATTAATACATTTTCAATTAATTAAATTCTAGCGATAAACAGTGTGTACATTGTTCTTGAGAAGTATAACTTTTCTTGTAGATCACAATATGAAGTGTAAATCTCATACTAAAGTAGATTCGTGACACGTAGATAAGTCAGTTAAGTGCCATACGTGATACATGCTTTGGGTGATCATGTCTCGAAAGAGACATAACTGACTGGGTAGAAGATTACCCCGCAGTAGGTTACCATTGCTTTTTGCGGTAGACTGGTTGCCAGCCAAGGCTATAGAACCCAATCTGTCCTATTATTTAACCAATAACTGGAAGTAAGAGACGGATTAATACCTTTCCCAACGGTATTTGTGCGCAAGTGAATGCAAGGAATTCAACTGGAATTCGAACTCGGTACAGCAAGCCAAAATAACACCGTCATAATTTCCTATGTCATGAAAGGCGGATGTACATAGCGTTTGTGTCGCCTGGAACGGTCGTAGAATCTGCGGCCCTCTAAACAACATTTCCAAACTGAACAATGTCTGCTGCCATTTATTTTGTTTTGATTACAGATCAAAGTCCAACAAACGAAACAACAAAATAAGATATTTTTAAAACGAATAGAACAAACTTTAACAAAGTAAAAAGGACTTAAAAGTCAATTATAACTTTTAGAATTTTATTACTTTATCAATGCGGATACTTTGACAAAAGTCCCTAACGGTAACCAGCTCATAGGGAAGCACTCAATGTAAATATCCAGTGTAATTACTTAACCATAAAGTAGCTTCATGGAAAAAACGAATGAGAAGAAAAAAATGTTACAAATTTTACGTATTACTTCATTATACTAAAACACCAAAATACCGCCCTACAAAAGTTGATGCTGGGAGTGGACAGTCCCTCTCGACTCGCCAATGAAGACGTGCATAACATTAAAAAATATATATTAATAGGCAAGACTTCAACTTTTCTCATTAATGCCCACTGATACACCATTCTTTCCCCTCAATTTTTTATTTTTTTATTTTTGCACGCAACCTTTTTAGTGTGATAGTTGAAAAATTATTGATTAAACACCAAAACTTGCAATATCTTTTTGAGCATTGATTGATTGATTCGTTTGTTTGTTGTTGTTTTTTTGTTTTTTGTTTTTTTGTTTTTTGTTTCGTTTTGTTTTTGTTTGTTTTTTTGTTTTTTTGTTTTTTGTTTTTTTTGGGGTGGGGTACAACAAAAACCCTTTTCAGATTATTTAACGCCAGAAAATATTTTAACATTATAAGAATTTTTTTAGATAACACTGGTTTGGTGATAAAGGGCTTATTAATTATCCCATAACTAGAGTGAGAAAAGGTGGATAACTCCGCGTAAGTGAATATAACGATCCCAACTGGAATTGGAACTCGAAATCCATTACACCACCCACACGCCCAAGTTTATAGCATCTGATATTCACAAGCGGTCACTCTTTTAGCATACAATCTTCAGCATACAATTTTTCTTTTTTTTATTTTCTTTACTTGTGGTGCAATGGATATCGGCTCGGAACGAGAAATCGGGGAGCCGAGTTCGAATTCTAGTTGAATCCATTACATTCACTTACGCGCAAATACCCTTGGGAAGGTATTAATCCATGCCTTTCCTCCAGTTATGGGTTAAATAACAGGATAGATTGGGTTCTATAGCCTTGGCTGGCAACCAGTCTACCGCAGAAAGCAATGACAACCTAATGCGTGATAATCTTCTGCCCAGTCTCTTTCGAGACATGATCGCCCAAGCGTGTTTCACGTATGGCACTTAACTGACTGACTGACTGACTGTTTACCCGCTCAAGCGGCTACTCAAGGTAAAAAAAAAGAGATGATAAATTAGGTTGCTGTATGGACGTAGGATGAGGAAGGTGTACATACTATGAGGATACGTACAATAGGTAAAGGTTAACCTTGGTCTTGAAGAGGTCAAGATTGTAGTGTTCGGAAAGCATCCTGTCGGGTGTCTATCCCATAATGTAGCGGCTCTTGAAAAAAAAAAACTGTCCGAACGGAACTCCCTTCTTACAAATGGAATAAGAAGCGAATGAGAATGATTCGCCCCTGTATACATGGTATGACAGGACTTAGATGTAAATGTCTGAACTGATGAAACTGGGGAATGTAGCTCGTCTGAACATTTGCTGTGGAAACAACCGTAGAGTAGCGAGAGGCTTGTGGTTGTGGGAAATGGCTTGTAGAGTGGAAAATAATTTATTGCCTACAAAGCTGCGTAAATGCGTTTGGGCTATATTGACGCTGGAATGATGATTTGGGTTATTCAAAATGGCGGGGGATTATAAGTGATCAGAAATTAAGGCAAGCATTAACAAGAAAAATAAGCTTTTGTGTGTATAATTTCAACATGACAAGAATTTTCTTTTTTTGTTTGTTTTTTGTTTTTTTTGTTTTTGTTTTTTGTTTTTTGTTTTTCTGCATTTTTTTTAATCAGACTTTTCTTCTGCACTCACCACGTCTCCAGAAGTTCCGAAACTAATTAAGCAAGGCTTATAAAAAATCTAAGTAGTAACTAAAAAAAAAAAAATTCGCAAGTCCACTAACGATTCTTCTTCTCATCCAACTCCAGGTAGGTCTTGCTACCTGTCCATCCAAAAGCACCATCACTTATCGAGGACTTCTTATAGTATCAATCAGTCAGTTAAGTGTCATACATGATACACGCTTGGACGATCATGTCCCTTTCGACCCATTACTAACTAGACAGTAGATTGCCATTTCTTTCTACGGTAGACTAGTTGCCAACCAAGGTTATAGAACCAATCTGTTCTGCTATTCAACACATAGCTGGGGGGGGGGAGAAGAGATGGATCAATACCTTTCATAAGTGAATGCAACTGGAATTCAAACTTGCCTCTCCGATGTCTCATTCCAAGCCGATATCCATTGTACCACAACACGGGAATTGTTTGCTGATAAATAATAAATATCTTCATATGCAATATTTAATCAGGTTTTTTATTAACATCAAAATAAAACTTACTTTCTAGTGGACGTAGTTCTTCCTTTAATTGTTCCTTGAACGAACTTGAGCCTTCTAAAAATAAATCATCTGTCTCAGACGAATTTAGTTCCAGATATTTTCTAATCTGACATCGCACAATTTTCCTTTCATTTACTTCTGTTCGTTCAACAAATGACAATAATTATCTACTAAATATTCGTGAACATTAACTGGCGGAAGCAGACGGAACCATGTTTAAACACTGATAACACTCTCTCAAGAGATCAGTCGAGGTTGACTGCTTTTCACGCTTGTTATATTTTGAAAAAGAGATGTTAAACCGGTAAGAATAACGCCTCATCGGGTTAATGCATTTCATCACTTGAGCATTGTACGTTCGCTTTTGGAACACCCACATTTTTACGGCCGACTTCCCCGTTGGAAAGATATAAACCGACAGGGAACAAGGTCAGATTAATAGATCGAACTCAATTTGTGTGACGAGTACTTTAACTTAGTTTTCATATAACGCCAGAAGTGATAGGAATTAGGGATCACGGTTCATATTTCGTAGAGGGTACGAGGTGCTGAAAAGCTATCGGCCTAGCCTATTTCCATATATATATATATATATAAGTTTTGTTATAGACCACTGACAAGGCACTGCAATTAATCTTTATATTTCGTATTTCTTCTGTTCGTACAATAGGTTTCCTCACTTGTACGAACACATGAAAAGTTGAATAAGAAGCTTAAAACTACACTGCCTTGTCAGTGGTCTAACGAAACTTGAATAAAATATGGATTGCTGCTGAAATACACTATATATATATATATATATATATATATATATATATATATATATATAAAGGAAAACTCAACACGTCATTTCAAGTGGTTATAAACTATAGTTCATTTCTATGAGCCAATTAGCTCATTTCATCAGACTTTACAATATTCCTTCCATTTGGTACAAAAGATTTTACCGGAATAAGCATTTCCTTTAACTGAAGAGAAGGTATATATACGTAAATCCACTGGATGTATGGAACTATGAAAATATTGACGTAATTTGGGAATATGTGTGAGAATTACTAGTAATTATATATATATATATATATATATATATATATATATATATAATTTTTTATTACAATGATTTATAAAAGCATTATATCACTGCACAAAAATGTTCATGTTTCAGAACAATACTATACTTCTTCAGGTTGTATTTTAAAATTAATGCTGAAAATTATAAGATGAATTCGTAGTTATTTAGAAAATAAGGAAGTGGTAGTTGGAGAATATGTTGTAGGTGTGTCAATATTGTTCAATCAAAAATGAGAATTAGGTTGAACTATGAAGTTGGAGATTTTTTTAATTTTGTCTGGGTAAGATACATAGTGGGACCATACATTTAAATGGGTAGATAATTTTTAACAGCGGGTAGGACTTTGTTTTGTTTCTTAATTTGATTTTGTACGACTTCATGAGTTAAAGGGGATGGATTGTTTAAGTTACAATTAGAATTAAATAATTATGGCATACTAAGGTATATTGTAGTTAAGAAAACCAAATAAGTATTGTGTGGGTCATTTATTTTCGTACAATAATTTTTAATTTTTAAGTTATATTGAACAATTGTAATTAATTAAATCTTAGAGGAGAATATTTTCGATATTTACATAAAAACGTCAGTTCATCTCTACAATTCAGTAGTACTTTAAAGTCTGCAGCTTTTTATTCAGGCACAGAGGGCAGATGTTATAGAACGATTGACAGATTCTTGTTTTTTCCAGAATTTTCCATTTTACTTTCGAGGTTATATTTGTATTTTTTAACTTCCAAAAATACGCAAATGGGATGCTTGTTTTGTTTTTTTGATCTTATTGATTTACAGTATAGTGAGTTGGGCACCATCTGTGTGAAAAAGAGCACCATGACGCAATTCACTCTGCTAGAAATTTGGAAAGAGTAGACTGAATTGCTTGGCATTCGCACGGAAAGGTTCAATTTTTTTTTTTTTGTTTTTTTTTTTAATCATATCACCCCAAGCAAGGCGATAACGCCACTGATGCGCAGGGGGGCTACGTAAGAGTAAAAAGAATGGAAAAGAGAAAGCCGGAAACCGCATCCTAAACAGGAAACAAGGGATGAGCCTCTTCACCTGTTCAATAGATGTGGGTGGAGTGTGAACCGGGCGATAGTTTAGTCTATCAACTCCAATTGAAAAAAAAAATAAATTCAATACGAACATTTCGGCAGGAGTTAGGTGCAGAAGATTCGAAAAAAGTTGGATGAGTCTCATGGTGATTACAAAGGTACAGCAACTCGGAAAACTTACTCTGATCATCTGATGAGAAAAGAGCTCTTGAATTTGTTGGTGATGATCTCAGTCAGACTCAGTACGGAGATCTACATCAATTGCTCTCCTTGCTTACTGACCCTTTAATTTTTTCTCAAATCTCTCCTTGCAATATGTTAAAGCCATTTTTTTTTATTCTTACCTTATGAATGTTTGCAATTTCTTTTGATTCTTTTAATGATGATTTATTTTTAAACTTTTTGGCAATTTTCAATTCTCATCACTTTACAGGGTTTTGTTTCACTATTGAGGATATACCTTTCTTAATGCCTATGTTAATCTTTATATATAAATATCTTTTAAATATCAATATATATAGTATCATATAGTTATATAAATATAGCTATACTATGATATATATTTACATTATGATGAATAACCCTTGAGATGCATAATAAAATTTAAAACTGTCAAATAAATTATTATAAATATTTCTAATAAAAACATATTATAATTTGAAATTTACATGATATATTTATTGGATAGAATAAATGCTGAAAATTTTGCCATCATCAGTTTGCTAATACCAATTTTATTGTGAAAAACCTTATTACACCTTCTTTGTCTTATGTTCTAAATCATGTTGGTCAATTACTTACATGAAGTATCCAACTTTTTCTTGTTCAGCTATGTCTATCCAATGTAACTATATTTATCACTGTTAAAAAATCATTTTTCAGGTATTTCTTCATTTAACATACATTTCTTTTTGTGATGTTTACTTAAATGTGGTAGTATGCTTGCTTACATCTTTTTACTAATGTTCTTAATATTCTGTATGTTTTTCTCTGTTTGCATTTACAACACCAGTTTTCTTAAATATTGTTGGTAAATCCTCTTTCCTTGCTCACTGACCTTTTAATTTTTCTCAAATCTCTCTTTGCAATATCTTAAAGCCATTTTTTTAATTCTTACCTTATGAATGTTTGCAATTTCTTTTGATTCTTTTAATGATGATTTTATTAAACTTTTTGGCAATTTTCAAGTTCTCATCACTTTACAGAGTTTTGTTTTCCTATTGAGGATATACTTTTCTTAATGCTTATGTTAATCTTTATATATCTGAAATGTTAATCTTTATATATCTGAAATTAAAAAAAATATCTATAACTTTACATTATGATCAATAACCTTTGAGTTGCATAATAAAATTTCACGCCATCAAATAATTTATTATAAATTATTTCAAATAAAAACTGATATTATAAGCTTAAATTCACAGTGTATATTTATCATATCCTGAAAACTTTGGCAGCATTGGTTGATTAACTCTACTTTTATTGCGAAAACATTGATTTACATAATAAAATTTGACTTAATAAAATTCCAATATATATGATAAAAGAATGACTTCATTTAAGAAATCAAACAAATTGAAAATATTATATCTTTTACTACTATTAAGTGCACCCAAGAAATACTAAATAAAAGAATAAAATATTCAAAAATTAATAATAATGACAATGTTTTATCTAAGAAGATGACACAATTTGAGGCAATTATAAATTTACACGGAAATAAAAATTTATACATTTTATTACATTATATATTTTGATCACCCAAGATGCTGCTAAAACTTAGCGGTAATTGACCATGAAAATATTTTCTTACCCTAACATCTAATTTCCCTCGAAATTATTCCTTATTCATAAATAAACTGACTCGAAAAATATGCTGCTCACGAAATTTTGCGGCATTCATTTCTCACACGCGCTGGTCAAATTCTTCGAAAAATTGGATAGCAGTTCGTATAAATCAAATACTCATTATAAAAAAATTAATCCATGAAAATAGATTTTAAGTACTAAAACAACAAACAAAGGAAAAAATATTTTAACATTAACAATGTTTGATGGTATCTTGAGGCTGTAGAATTTCATCTTCTGAAATCGGTGGTCTATAAAATCGTTCAGGAAGAGATGTGAGATCGAAAAGTGTCATCTCATGACAATACAAAACAATACAGGGTCAACCTGACAAGAGTAGCCAGAGTGATAAGATTTTTTAATCAGTCCACTCCAGAAGGTTACTGAGTGTTAGAAAATATTTTTTAAAACTCTATTAAGGAGAGATAAGAATAAAAGAACAAGAATTAAGAAAACAGAAGAAAACGATTGACATTGCATTTAAATTTTTGAGGATCAAAGTTAACTACGAAGCAAGAAGCCTGGAAAGAGTTCAACAACAGTGAAGCGCAATAGAAAAAAACTATTAGCATTGAATTTATGATTACATCTAGCCATTTCACCTATAAAATTATGAGTCATTGCTGCCAATCTAGTATCAGTTAAGCTCCATACGTGATACACGTTTGGGCGATCGTGTCCCGAAGAGACATGACTGACTGACTGGCCAGGAGATTTTTCTGCAGTAGGTCACCATTACTTTCTGCGGTAGACTGGTTGTCAACCAAGGATATAAAACCCAATCTGTCCTGCTATTTAACCCTAAAGAGAAGAGACTGATTAATATCTTTCCCAAGGGTTTTTGCGCGTAAATGAATAGAACTGTAATTCGAACTCGGCTCTCCGATTTCTCGTTCTGAGCCGATAGCCACTGCGCCACAATGCACATCTCCCAATCTAGTAGTACACCTAAATTCATAAAGTATAGCGATCATAGAGGAAAGTTTAACACAACATGAAAGTATTTATAGAAAAGGCACAGGGAAGATTTGTTGCAGCGCCGCTAGGAAAGTGACTGAAACCGAGATAATAGGACCAATAATATTGCAGATTCTTCTTTGATTTTTGTCAATAATAAGCACCAGTCCAGATATGACAACAATATTAAAAAAAAAGACCAATATTAGATTTATAAATGTGTAAGATATATTCTGTCAATAAATTGAGCCAACTTTCATAGCAACAAATATAACGGCTGATTCAACATAATCTTTCCACTTCCGGTCAATGGAAAACGTTAGACCAAGAAGGCACAATGAGTCACTCTCCTGGAGTTTAGTATCAGCTAAGCTGATGGAAGGCAATTTTTTTTTTTTTTTTATTAGAACCACTGTCAAATTGACCTTGTGGAACTGATCAGATTTACTATTAAAAAAGGATTCAATACATTGTATCATCAGCTAAGATAAGGATTTGAGAACTGATGACACCAGAAAGGCCGTTGATACAAATTAGGAACAACGTAGTTCCAAGAATAGAGTCCTATGGTGAGGACCTGCATCAATACAAAAAGCACCAAGAAAAGTTACTATTCAAAACAACTTTCATTATGAGATTTGATAAGAAATTATTAGAACATTTTACCACATTCAACGCACAGTCTTGACATGGTTCTTTTGGATTATCATCTTGTTGGGTTCTTCAAATGACATTGATGCAGGAAGTTGTTCCATAAAAGTGGCACTATTGATGCAAAGGATGCAATTGTGACTCATTCGCTCGATGCCACATTCTTAGATTTATGCTCTCGGTAAACAAAATTACTGTACAATGTTTTATTTAGACATCAATTGTTCTCCTAAGCACGTTTTATTAAAAAAGGATTCTATGCCGATAGAATTTATCAATCGTCATTTCCAAACTGCGCATCATCTTTCACAACACTAACTACTTCAGATGCAATAACAAACTCATCCAAAATCAAGGCCATGTTCATATTTTCAACTCACAGGGGTCACCTTCAGTAAAGTAGACTGAAGGGAAAAAAAAGTTTATGTTTTTTTAAGTAATTTCTTTTTTTAGGATGTGCCTTGAGGTACAGTGGATATGGGCTCGGAACGAGAAACCGGGGAGCCGAGTTCGAATTCCAGTTGAATCCATTGTATTTACTTACGCGCAAATACCCTTGGGAAAGTTATGGGTTAAATAGCAGGACAGATTGGGTTCTATAGCCTTGGTCGGCAACCAGTCTACTGCAGAAAGCAATGGCAACCTACTGCGGGATACTCTTCTGCCCAGTCAGTCATGTCTCTTTCGGGACATGATCGCCCATGCGTGTATCACGTATGGCACTTAACCGACTGACTGACTTTTTTAGTGACTGATACACGTAGCCATTGAATATTGCTGATGTGACTTTCTGCATTTTGGTTAATCGGATTCAATTTCGAACAAAATTTCAAAAAATGGACTACTCAAAACACCTTTGATCCTCTTTCCATCACTTTACTTGACTTTACGAGTGAGCAGTTTCGTTGTCGGTCGCTTTACAAAAGGACTACAACCTTCGGAGGGTCGAGAGAGACAGAAAAGACATACCATCTTCGCAACTTAATAAATCCGGTTTAATAACTCCTACTTATGATATTATGCTTTATATAAACAACTCTCATTACAACTATTTGCAATACATTTATCTAATAAAGTAATTTACAATGCATTTCTCTATACGCTTTGTCAGTATATATGTAACGATTAGGGTGAACAAATATCTGAAAGCATTTGTTCAATAAATCCTACATTTACTATCACCATAAACAATTACTATTCAAAATAATTTATGCATTTGTCTCGTAAAATAATTTCTAGTGAATTTCTATATGCTTTTAGATTTTGCTGTGTCCCGATATATGCAATCATTTGCTTGAATGAAACTCGGGATATATTTGTTTAATAAATCCTGTTTGTAATATTGCAGGTTATAAAAACAACTATTTTAATCCTAGTTTTACCTGTAATTTACAATGCATTTTTCTAATAAAATAATTTTCAATAGTTTCTTATATGTGCTTTTAGTATCTGCTGTGTCACTGGATGTGCGTTGCGTTACAGTGGGTATCGGCTGGGAACAAGAAATCGGAGAGCCGGGTTTGAATTCCAGTCAAATTCGTTGTATTCATTTACGCGCAAATACCCTTGGGAAATGTATTAATCCATCCCTTCTTCTTCTTCTATGGGCTAAATATCAGGACAGATTGGGTTCTATAGTCTTGGTTGGCAACCTGTCTACTGCAGAAAGTAATGGCGGCCTACTATGGGGAAATTTTCTGGCCACTCAGTCATGTTTCTTTCGATCGTCGAAGTGTGTATCACGTATGGCACTTAATTGAATGTATCACTATATATATATTAAGGGTATACCTAGCTATTTAAAAATGTCATAATATATAAGCTTTTTCCTACTTTTTTACTTCTTTTTGTTTTTATAAATTCGATTTATGCATGCAAATTATCTATAGAAATTTCACAACAGAAAAGCAACTAAAATCGTGGCATTTTATTTTGGATTTAACCAAAATTTTAGTCACTGGATGATTTAGATAAATTTCGAATTTTTGTAGTCGTCATACTCTCCTGGTCTTGTGTTTACCGATTATTTTCTTTGTGGATGCGTAAGCATCAATAAACAACAGAAAATTCAACAACTCAAGGATAAAATCTGTGCAGAAATTTAAGGGCTGCAACCAGTTGTTAATCACTGAAACGGGGAATGTTATAAAAAAAAGGGATGTCGTATAAAGTCGTCAATTACTTCAGGAATAGAAAAATAAATAGCAATAGATTTACAATATTTGGATTCTCATTCTGTATTTAAAAAAAAAACGATTTTAATATAAAAAAAAGAATGTTAGAATTCTTTTTTTATGTACCGTGTCCCTTCAGGACGTAGGTGATTTTGACCCTCCACATCTTCCCGCCCTTTTTAGTTTTTAATACATTTTGTCTTCTTACTTCTCCCAAACCCTGCTCTGCCAGCCATTTGCTCAAGCACATCAAGTATGTCATGCATTTCTTTCCCCTGCCTCTCTTTCTTTCTATCCGCCCTGTGAGTATCAGATTTTCCAATCCTCCTTTCTCATTACGTGTCCCAGAAACCTCAACTGTCTCTTCCTGGTGTTAAGCATAAGTTTCTTTCTCGTTTCCATTCTCTCCAAAATCTCGTAGTTGCCAACATGTTCGATCTAGGGTATCCTCAGCATCCTTCTGTAGAATCACATTTATGTTGTTTCGAGTCTTTGCTTCATCTTTGATGAGATTGTCCAGCATTCCTTGTCATATAGGAGGACAGATATTACATGAAAGTTTGGGACTCTTTTCTTTGTTTCCAACGAAATTTTCCTGACTCTCAATACTCAACTCCGCTTTTGCAATGCATCCTTGGTCATATCAATACGCTTTCGAATCTCAGTGTTGCACTTTCCGTCCTTTGTTAGAACACTTCAGATATTTAAATTTCTGTACCCGCTTGATTTCATTATCCCGATCTGTAATTGGCATTTTGGACTGATTTTTAGAATTACTATATTTTTAAATCCTCAGCTGACTTCTGGGACACTATGCATAATCATTACAGTGAATGACCGTTTGGGCGTATTTGCTAAATAAATTCTTCTGATGGTATCACAGGTTATTGAAAACAACTCATATTAAAATTAATTTTTAGTTCTTTTCTCAGCTAAAAAAATATCCAATGAATTACTGTATATGTTTTTCTGCATATTTTTAATTGTTAGAGTAAATAAAACTTTGGACATATTTGTTGAATAAATTCTACTTACGATATCATAAACTATTGAAATGGCACGTATTAAAATTGTCTGAAATGCATATATCTCTCTTAAAACTATTTCTCCCTCATGGGTATGACGATAAACTACATCCGGCAGCAAGGCTTCTGATCGGGAGATTTTGAGAAACGTGGAACCAACTCTTAATTGCTGTTGT
The DNA here is from genome assembly GCA_037127315.1 of Ascarosepion bandense. NCBI lineage: Eukaryota > Metazoa > Mollusca > Cephalopoda > Sepiida > Sepiidae > Ascarosepion > Ascarosepion bandense. The sequence continues at coordinate 6,621,972 of JBBBDQ010000547.1, read as the reverse complement.
TTCCAGGTCCACCCAAACCCGATGTGTTAGCACCTGTTAGGGTCCTAGCTATAGGCAAATAAACTCCAAAACTGGTGTTGAAACTCTGAAAGTATAAAAATACATTTCTATAGTAAAAAAAAATATTACCAGCAATACATTTTTGTAAATGAAATTACTAATGCTCTTGATAAAATTAATTTTCGGCATTAAATGACCCATAGGGAGTTGATATGCCACTAAAAAAACAAAGCTATTTCCAGTGAATATCTATGTATGATATTTGTATTTGCCGTGTCGCTATACATATTTAATTATTAGAATGAAAACCTTGCTGTATTTGCTTAATAATCTTACGTGTTATGTAAATAGTTAGTCATTAATTCTGTTATTAGCTGTAATCGAAGACTTACTCTTTATTAGTAGTATTAGCTATGTATTTACTTTTTATTTTTTATTAATAGTAGCAGGAAATATCGTTTACATTATAAGCACCCTCGTTTCCGATTTGGTGCCATTTAACCAACATAAAGCCTTGTTATTAAACATATGCATAATGTAATATAATAGGCATTGGTTGAACTTCATCAGCTTTAATCTGTGACCACATTCATAGAGTACTCAATGAGGAAAGAACTCGCTATAATTAACTCGCGAAACAATCACTGTGACCACTTTTCTATGACGAATGTTACTTGTAATACAAGGTAATATAGAAAAAAGCAAAATACATTGTAATGAATCCATTTGAGGTCGAGAAGGCTGATATAAAAGGCAGACTAACGAGGAACGTGACTTTTTTGCGTTTAATGCTTCTAATTGTTATTACTATTCAATTGATGACCAGCGTGGATAAGAAGCATTTTCACCAGCCTCTCAATTAACTGTCGGGAAAGGACGGGAAAAACAAAGAAACAATAGGGCATTTTAGAGTACAATCGATAAAACCTGTTTGTTTCATATTAATTCGTTCTGTTTGTGGCAAGTTGTAATAAAAACATCAAGGGGTCATTATAATTACATATCGTCATACAATGCACCGATGAACATATCTAGAGCGGATAGTGTTAAATTTAGATTTTAAAGGATGCGGAAAATCCCGCAATGAAATATTGCTCCGATTCTATGAATTATTCAAACTGAAATTCTCCCCCTTTATTATTTCGGCTGATGTGTTCCTTAGTTACCCACATATGCACATTTCGTCCGGTAACACTAAGAATCCGTCTCGAACAAAGAAAGAAAGAAAGAAAGAAAGAAAGAAAGAAAGAGTGAGTGAGTGAGTGAGTGAGTGAGTGAGTGAGTTTGAAGAGACTGGAAAAGATATTAGCAGCCTGAAATAGATTAATATAAACAAACTGAAAGCAATAGATAGAAGGGTATAACTATAGTGAGATAGATAGACAAACAGTAATTATAGCCAATCACTGTAACATGTATAGTGATTTTCTAAGCGTAACTTAGTTGTGGCACAAAGCTGAAGTATGGAGCACCCAGTGAGTCGTAAAAGATCTAGCAAGACAAGCTTGCTAACCATTACACTTCGTCAAAGTGCTCAAAATGATACACGCACAGTGGATATAGACGTTGGTTATTTCCAGTGACATGAACCAAAGAGTTGTGAGGTCAATACCAGGCTACAGCAGTGGTGAACAAGTAACTTAGATAATCCGGTTAGAGGGAGATCATTCATAACTACCAAAAGAGGCTTCGCGCAAGGAAAGAGAACGATATACCCCAGAGATCGTAATAAAGGGTTCGGTTCGAAATTCCTAGCACCTGAAGAAGGCCGAAGAGTACAATTTCCGAGATGTCGTACAAATGGCAACAAAGATATAGACAAAAAAGCTCCATCCCATTTTCTTTACAAATTGCTTAAATAGTGGATGTTTTAATCCATTATTTCTTGTTGTTATAAACATTATATTTAGTGTGTGCACGTGTTTGTGTAAATATTTATTTTTTTATTTAAACAGTAAATTTATTTAAACAGTAAATGCAATAACAACCGACCTAGAGATCAAAAGAAAATGTGGCTTTCAGGAGGAATCGAACCTGTATCTATTTTCATTTTAGACAACCCTCTTGAAAAAAACCATGATGCCTATTCAAACACGTGTGTTTACTAAATTTTTTCCACGCCCTATGAACAATTCTCGTTCACGCTTACGAATGTCAGTACTTTGCGTGTATTCCTTACTGTAATTAATTGTATAGGTAACGCTTATTCAACTGGAATTCGAACTCGGGGAGACGAGTTCGAATTCCAGTTGAATCCATGTATTCACTTACGCACAAATACCCTTGGGAAAGGTATTAATCCGTCTCTTCCTTCCAGGTATGGGTTAAATAGCAGGACAGATTGGGTTCTATAGCCTTGGTTGGCAACCAGTCTACCGCAGAAAGCAATGGCAACCTACTGCGGGATAATCTTCTGCCCAGTCAGTCATGTCTCTTTCGAGACATGATCGCCCAAGCGTGTTTCACGTATAGCACTTAACTGACTGAACGCTTGCAAAGTGCAACCCTTAAGTTATTACCTCTAAAATCAAAAGTGCAACAATTGAGCTACCGACACATACGTGCGAAAAGCGTATCGTTTGCAAACAGGTGCAAAAATCATGTCATGATGATCGGAAAGCCGACTCCACCAATACTCAGCTAAATTAATCCTGTCATCACAACACGCCAATTGTTATGGTATCTGTGTGACCAATTGATCGCCGATACACTTTCAGTGACTCTTAAAATCAAATAAAAGAAACACATTCATTAACTTTTTTTCTCATTTTTCTGCTTTCCCCTCCCACATTATTCGTATCAAGAATAAATATCAACTTTCTAAATCAATGACCTTTGTTTCCTAGCAAGAGGCAGCAAAAGTGCAAAGCAACGGAACGACTGTCAGCTGGAAAACTGAAATCGGCGATCCGTGTTCAAACCTCGGTTGAGGCTGCTTGTTACATTTTCACATTAAGGTCATTGGGAAAGATATGAATTCCGAGTGCTTCAGCTATATCCTATTCACTGAAGTCACGACACTATTACACCACCAAAATAAACAGAGTAAAATATAAAATTCTTATATATATATATATATATATATATATATATATATATATATATATATATATATATATAAATTAAAATAAATCAGCTGAGGATACGTGAGATCTCTCTTAGGGATTTCATGTTGAAATGTTCATTCAACATTTTTGATTTGAAAATTTATTTTAATTTATCTTGGCTCTGTAATTTTAATTACATTGAGCTCTCCTCCTGTATCATTTTTTAATATTAAATTTTTAATATTAATTAGGATCAGGTTCTTTGGATTTACCTTCCGACTTTTCCATTTTAAATTAAAGTAATTTAATAAATACATATATATATAACAATTCACCTGCACGATCTAAACTACAGCGAATAAATATTATTCATGAATTTACATATACTTTGAAGAACTGTGTTCTTGATCAATCCTGGTTTGTAAATAATTACATTGGATAACCACAACCCGTTTGACGATTAGATTCATGTTGTATCTCACTGGCCATAGGTCAATTCGATCTCATTTAAACACACACTTAATCCAACACTTAACAATATCAACTACGGGCACGGTAACAATGTGCTTACCCTGTTCGGAATATAAAACATACACATGAATCTACACGCATACATAAACACTGTGCATATTCAATTACACATAAAATAAAATCCATCCTTGATAATGGCTAATAGTATAGCCGAATACGTTTGGAACAATAAACCATTTAGACAATTTCATATAATTTATATTCTAAAAGAAAAAAATTATAAAATGACATGAAAAAGTATATAAAAAACATAACCATAATAACTTGTCTGTCATTTATATATATATATATATATATATATATATATATAGCATAATGATGATCCACGTATACTGTCTTAATATGTATAGGAAAAACTACTAAAAAGTTATAAGTTTAAAAATATATTTTTTGACAGTATTTATTTATTTCTATTATTATATATATATATTTGATATTTCACACCGGCCTCGGCCTTTCATCAGAAACAATATATATATATATATATATATATATATATATATATATATATATATATGTACATCTAATATATATATATAATATATATAATAAATATATCTAATATATAATATAATATAATATAATATAATATAATATAATATAATATATAAGTGCCGCGCACAAACTACGCAACTACCCTCACATAATTGTAAAAAAACTGACAAGGCTAACATCTTTGTTGTACTTAACAAATCAGATTACAACACAAAACTCAACCGCATACTTCATGACCACACAAAATTTTAAAAAATTACCAAGAACCCCACACACCAACTAAAATCTAAACTTAATAAACTCATTAGCGCCAACATGGCTGATCAGAATTCCTTAAAACTCCTGAAAATTATTGGTGACTATAAACCTGGTTACATATACGGAATCATAAAAACGCATAAACCTAACTATCCTCTCCGCCCTATCATATCCCAAATGCCTACTGTGTGTTAATATTTATTCTTTGATAATGTCTTATGTGAGCCGAAAGCTTAGACCCGATAAAAATATCAACAATTACGGGAAATTTTTTTTGTCTTTCAACGATATCACCATCAAGTATATCAGACGGTACGAAAGTATCCTACACAAAATTAATAGACAAAGCTTGTCTATATTATTCAATGAAACCTGTATTAATGAAAAAATGCTCTTGGAGCTAGAACAATCTACCCCGGTGGACAAAATAAAAGGTTCGGTTCGAAACCTGAATAAGGCCAAGGCGTACAACGGTAGAAACGTCGTGGGTATAGCAATAAAGATGCGAGTAACAGTCAGAACAGTGTAAATAATTGCAGTACATCACCTCAGAAGGATCATTATGGATTCATATACCAAAAATATGGAGACAATTAGAAAAGTCCAACCAGAAGCTGGCACGAATATCGAACCATCTAACATTCCTACACCGAGACAGAGACTTACGGCTCATTCCTGGTACCCGTTGGATAAAACAAAAATTGCAATCCGATATTTCCCAGAGGCTCGAGAGCTTTTTCAACAAAATTCCTGACGAAGAAAACCAAAAGAGGATTCCTCATGATCTGGATAAATCCTTCAGACAGGAATTCGATGCAGTGAAAGCCCGCCAAGTACAGAAATTGAACAGATTGAAAGACCAGAATGTGAAGGCAGTACTCAACATCAGTCAACACCAGCTGAGTACCTCTGAAGAGTCACTACTGAATAAGGGTCTCAACTTCGCAAGAATCATCAGGCGGATACCATACTTAGACATCATTGCATGAATCGAAGAAATAGCCTTGACCATTTCTCAGGCTCGGGTGGATGAGCTAAGGTGGAAAGTGAGACAGACACTGGAGAAAGCTACGCCGCCCCAATCAAACATCACGAAACTGGAGAGGCTGGCAATCAAAACCCTATAGAAGAACGACAACATCATCATACTGCCAACTGACAAAGGCGATGGACGAAAAGGAACAGAAAGAAAAAATAGAAGAACCCATTAAAAATGGTAGCTATAGTAAAGAAATATCCAATAATAAAAACAAAACGAAAACTGTCGCAGATTCTTTGAAGAAGAAGGGCCACTTCTCACCTAAAACATATAGTCAGTTGTCACATTACAGTAAGCTATCACACATGAACGGTTTCTCCAAAATTCACAAAGAATGTATTGCGCTCAGGCTAATTGGTAGCTGCCAAGGCTCTATGGATATAATTGACCCATTATCACTCCCCGGCCACATCTGATCAGCTATGACTATCTTTGACTAGATAAGACTAGTTTGGTACCCAGTTTCAGCGTAAGCGAGAGCCAGGTAATCTTTGACCAATGAACTGAGCGTACGCACTCAGGTTTCCCAAGTTAAAAACAGACCTTGTGTCACATCTCACACCAGTTGGGAAGTAAGGTAAATATCCCATTAATAGGAAAGTCACCATCATATGCCCGGAATATCTGGAAGAGACATGATACGTGGAACGAAAACAATCTATCCCTGTGGACGAAATAAAAGGTCCGTTTTGTGAATATGGCAACAAAGATGGAGACAATAGTCCGAACAATGTAAATAGCGTAAATAATTCAATACCTCATGTCAGAAATATAGACAGCTCCTGAAAAAGGCCGGAGCGTACAACGATAGAAACGTCGTAAATATGGCAACGAAGATGAGGACAACAATCCGAACAATAAAATAATTACAATACCTCTTTTAGAAATATAGACAGATCCTGAAGAAGGCCGAATCGTATAACGGCTGAAACGTTGTTAATGTGGCTATAAAGATGAGGACAACAGTCCAAACAATGTAAATAACGTAAATAACTACAACACCTCATCTCAGAAATACAGACAGACTTTCAGCATTTCGTCTCCTGTAGAAGCTCGTATATTCGTGTACTTATAAAATCTTTAATATTTACATTCTATTCATATCTGTCTTTCTCCTTTCTCCTTGTCCGGTCGTATCTATCATTATTCAATCTATTTAAATCAGTGAATTGAGCATTCCGTGAGATATCAGATGACAGAGTGGTGGAGATCATAAAAAGAAAAAATCTGTGCGAAACACTAAATAATCGATAATCGATCTGGGCAGGGCCTCAGCGAAGAAATCGAAAATCAATCGAGCTCAGTTAGGCTTTGAAGAACAAAACTGTTCGCCAATATGCAGCGTGTCGATCGACATCCAATTTGTTGCAACTGTCCGCGGACGATTCTATGTCTCGGCTTTATCAGTAGGGTCGGATGATAAGGTCACGGCACAAGAAGCCCAGCTTCTGTTCTACAAACAGATTGAATCAGAGACAATACATTGGAACACACCAGTTTAGATAGCTTTAATGGTTCATCAATATTACAAGGAGATTAAGAAATGTAAAACTTAAACAGTATTAATGCACTTGCATATGTATCTCAATGGTTACGATGTGAGATTATGAGATGAGAGGCCTGTGTTTCTACTAGAGATTAGTAGCTCTTATGACCATATGTTCCTTTTTCTGCTATGTGTAGTGTCCCTTGGTGATCATGGCTCGCCACAATTTCCCTTCTTTTGCAACTCTTTTGTCTTGTTGTTATCTCTTCTAAATTCGCCATCCATTCACTCAAGCTCGCTAGTTAAATTATGCGTTGTTTTTCTCTCTTTCTCTTGCTTTCTCAACGCCCTGTGAGTATCAAATTTCTCAACCTCTCTTTCCTCATGTGCCCTAGAAACTTTCAACTGTCTCTTCTTGGTGTTAAGTATAAGTACCCTTTTTGTTTCCATTTTCTCTAAAACTTCCTCATTGTTCACGTGTTCGATTCATGGTATTCTCTCCATACTTCTGTAGAACCACATTTCTGTTGCTTCAAGTTTCTTCTTCTGTGGGGAGATTGCCAAGCATATAAGAAGATTGATATTGCTTAACAGTTCAGCGCATTTTATTTGCTTCTAAAGAGATTTTCCTTCCTTTCAGCCCAGAAAACAAAAGCATATTTGAATTTAGACAAAGAAACAGTTTCACTTTTCGATCGTCCAAATGTTTACGAAATGCAAACAAAAACGAAATGATTATTATTGTATCTGTTTTGTTTTGTTTTGTTTTGTTTTTTAATTATAAGAAATTTGTGCGGGTATGGAAACATTTTAAAACCGTTTTTATCATATCAAAATTAATATTACTCTTCAGTATTAACTTCATAAATGACTTATACAAACGAACATTAATAATACGAGCCTTCTTTTACGCATGCCATGTCAAGTCTTGCAGTTGTTTATAATATTAAGACAATAACACATTTATAATAACTTGCCAGGCATAACCAATCTCGTTCATAACTCTTTAGATATTCCGGCAGTGTTATTTTAGAGTTATCTCCCTTTTACTTTTTTCTTGATCGTAGGTAAACGGTCGCTGTTATTTCCAAACTGCTTTTTTTGCGGGAAAGAGAAACTGAATGAATACAGATAAAAGAAAGAATAAAAAAAAAAACTTTAATTGTCTTTTTATGCTAATTGCAGAGAGACAAACGGCACTGTTAAAATAACCTGCGGATATTTTTATCAAGCGAAAAAAATTCGGAATACCATTTACAACAAGCAATTGCATTTTTAATAATCCGCTAACACCAAGCAAATGAGTGAGAGAAAGAGGAAGAGAAAGAGGGAGAAAGAAAGAAATGATGCCTCGGGTCGTATTTCTAATGACGTCTTTGTTTTTGTTCTATCAGTCTAAGCGTCGTATGCAATGAGCTTAAACAAGTGTCGGCTGACGTAGCAAAAGTAGCCTTTCAAGTTATTAATGATTCCAATGATTTTGCTTTAAAAAATGATTTTTTTAATAGAGAAAAAGAATGAAAAATTGCAGTGTTTGCTTTTTTTCTCATTTCGTTAAATGATGTTTATTGTTTATTGTTGGCTATGTTGTCTTTATTCTATATAACTTTACGCATCAGGCATCATCTATATCTTTTCTTAATTTTCTTCTTTCTTATTTTCCTCTTTCTTTCTTTGCCGTTATATAACTCTATTTTTCTTTCTTACTTTTAACTCATTTTTCTTTCTTGTTCTTTTCTTCTATAACTCGTCTTTCTTTCTTTCTTTCTTTCTTTCTTTCTTAGTCTTTATGTTACTACTCATCGCATTATCCATGCCGTTTCTTTCTTTCTTTCTTTCTTTCTTTCTTTCATGCTATTATATAGCTCCGTTTTCTTTGTTTCTTTTTTCTTTCTTTCTTTCTGTCTTTCTTTCTTTCTTTGTTATTATTATACGATTCCGTTTTTCTTTCTTTCTTACTTTTTTCTTTTTAATTTTCTTTCTTTCTTTTTTCTTTGTCTTTATAAGTTTAGTCATCATATGCCGTTTCTTTATATATTTCTTTTCTTCTCTCTCCTCGTTATTCTTTTCCTCTTTATTAGTGAAGTTAAAATTACCCTCAGTGTTATCTTCTTTTGCTGTTGTCATTCTCATCTTTCGTGTTCTCAGGCGTCCTGCCCATCACTGATCTCGTATGGCTTCCGCCATATTCTGCAAAAATAAGTTTTGATCTGCGCAATAAACTTGGTGTATAAGTTTATAATTTTTTTCTTTGTTTTCTTTTTTTTTTTTAACCTTGCGTAGCCACATTTCTGTACACAAGCATATTTATACAAACTAGCAATACCTGTGAATACTTCACGATTCTCCTATTTTACTTTACTGGTGAATCTTAATTCTTAAGTTAATTATTGAATACGCTCCTTGCTAGTTCCTCGGTTATAAAACACTCATAGAAATTCCGCTATTTTCTCGTTGAATATGTGAGCTTAACAACTTTAACAGAATATTACATTTACAATCATAATTATGAATGCAGGCCATTATTTAAAGAAGTAAGAGAGAACAAATAAAAACCTGGCATTTTTCCATTCCACTGTAGCAGACATTAAACGCATGAGACTGATATCACCTTCCTTATTCTCCTTTTCTTTCTTTCTTTCTTTCTTTTTAAAATAACAAACATTTATATGATTTAATATATTATTACTGTTGGTCCATTATTTATCTGATGTAATGGCAGGGCGTAATATTCGTACTACTGAATGAAGGAACATACATAATTGTAATATGATATTTCCATATACAGACACCCAAACAAGTCCTTATTTATTTAGCATAGGCTAGTCTATTATTGTGAAGCACTCAGTAAATTGAATCAAACGAGCTTGTTAAACATCGGCCCATGCTTCAAACATTATTTTTAGTGGGTGCCAATATTTGATTAGACGCTTCGTTTTTTGTTTTTTTTAAATAGTGCTTATTACGTCTACCGGCCTGCGCACTGGAGAAAAATTAATAAAACAGTAGCCAGAGCCTACTTTTTCTTTATTAGGGTTTTCTCAAGTGTGCAGGCCGGTATGCATTAGAGAAGTCGTAAAATTTTTAGATCTAGATAAAATTAATAGATTTTTAGAAATGTAACTCTTTCAAGAAGAACTATTACAGATCGACAGCATTAATTGGCCACCAATGTAACAGAGCAGCTCCAAAATATAATCAAAAATACAATGTATATTTTTCCTTAGCTTTGGATGAATCGACAGATTCCACTTATTCGGCACAAGTTTTGTGTTTCATTCGTGTAATAATAATTCAATTACTTGAAGAATTACTTGCTTTAGGCACCCTTAAAGGAAAGACACGAGGAATAGATACTTTTAATAACTTTAAAGAGAAATTTCATAAGATTGGTTTGAATCTTACTAAATTGATAAGTGTGTGATGGTACTCTAGCTACGATGGCTGAAAATGAAGGATTCATTGCACATATAAAAAGAGAAACCACAGTCCCAAATGCACTTATTTCCTTTCATTGCATTCTGTACTAGCAGCATCTCTGTAAAATCTGCTATTTTAAATAACACCTTATAAAAAATTATAGGCATTGTTAACTATATTCGAGTAAATACCATGAGGCATCGTCAATTTCGAAACATGTTGATGATAGCTGACGAGATAATTAGTGTAGATTTGACTTATCACGCAAAAATATAGTGGTTATCGCAAGGACACATGGCTCCAAATTTTATCTTTACGAGAGCAAATAATTGGCTTTTTCAAAGAAAACAATAAGTTTTGTGAATTATCAAATACAAAATTTCACAGAGTTGCTGGATTTATGTGTGATATAATGACAAAGCAAAATTAGTTAAATATTTCATTACAAAGCAGAAATAAATATATGGAAAAAATTATTTAATTTATAAAGAAGTTGTTATTTTTTTCTTCCTCAGTCAAAACTTTAGAGGAACATATTCCCTGGTTGTCGAAAGTAATATATGAAAGTGAATCCTCTCAGAATGGCCGAGTAGTCTAAGGCACATCAGAACTAATGACAATGTTCTCTAAGGGGGCGTGGGTTTAAACCTGCCGGAATTATTCTTATTTCTATAAAAGATTTTTCAAACATTCAGGCTGGCAGATGTAAATATACTCTTTAAAGCAGTGAAATATTTTTATAAACGTATTGAAGTAACTTCCATTTTGTCATCATCGTCTAAAAGTATAGTTAGTTTTTCTTAATATAATATAACTAGACATTTATAATCTATGTCCTAGCATAAATTGATTGATTCTCCCATCTAATAATTAATTTGACATACCTTAATGGATAGATCACCCACTAAGTCAACTACATATGTTTGAGGTGCGGTGTATTTAAAAAGTTAAAAAGTCAAACTTTCCCGTCTTTGTCTCTTGTTCACTACTTTAAATTGAAGAATAACTTAAAGAAAATCCTATAACCGTTTTACAATAACACGCGGTAATTTTTCAGACTTGCTATATACTACATGTGTATCATTTAATTTATTTCATCACTGGCATAGAAAATGTCCGGGTCTCAAGTCATTTCAAATCTTTACCTCCCTTTTCCCTTACAGTCAAATTTCTCCTATCCATCATGACCTGACTTTCTATTGGTTCACTGAGACAAATCCACCGAAAATCCCCCCACCTTAATTGTCTGGATTTGGTAAAAATTGTGTTGTTTCTTAAACTTCTGTATATAATGATTCCTAACAGAAAAAATATTTCACTGCCTGACGAGGTGCTAATAAGATAGTACCGAAACACAACGGTTCTTGTGTTGCAGTAAACTATGTTTTATCATAAACTTATAATAAAAAATATTATCATATATAATGTTCTACTAAGTATCGATCACTTTTAATAAAGTAAATCACTACAAATAGTAGACTGCCAACCCATTAGTTTGTACTACTTCTAACACACACACACACACCACACACACACACACACACACACACACATATATATATATATATATATATATATATATATATATATATATATATATATTCCATAATATATATATTAAATTTGTAAACGAGTTATTACGCGACCTAAGTTTCTACCATGAGTGGTGTCTTCAGGCGATTTTCAATAACTGATTTTGCTGTTTAACTTTCTTTTTTTTTTTAAGAACGCTCACGTAACGGTGTTTTTTTGTTTTTTTGTTTTTGTTTTGTTTTTGTTTTTTGTTTTTTTTTGTTTTTTGTTTTTTTTTAACACTCACGTGGTAGGGTATTTTTGTACGCACAATTTTAAAATTACAAGAAATTATAACGTTTTCATCCATGGTTGTATGAACCTAAGAGGTATTTTTTAGTATGGTTACACTTAATCATAAGTTCCGTTCTTTCATTCAATAGTTCGTTTTTGTTTGAGTATAGCATAATCTCTAACTTTCTTTTTTTTTTTTAATCGTATCACCCCGAGCAAGGCGGTAACGCCACTGATGTGCAGGGGGCTATGTAATAGTGAAAAGATTGGAAAAGAGAAAGCCGGAAACTACATCCTAAACAGGGAACAAGGGATGAGCCTCTTAACATGTTCAATAGACGTGGGTGGAGTGTTAACCGGGCGATAGATAGATCTATCTACTCCAATTGAAAAAAAAAAAAACAAAGTGTGAAGATTGGAAAAGAGAAAGCCAGAAACCACATCCTAAACAGGGAAAAAGGGATGAGCCTCTTAACCTGTTCAATAGACGTGGGTGGAGTGTGAACCGAGTGATAGATAGATCCATCTACCTCAACTGGATTTTGCTTTAAAATTAACCTTCTTTTTTTTCTTTTTTTTTTTTTTCTTTTTTTTTATCAAAATCAAAATCAAAAATCAAAAATCACTTTTGGAAAGTGTCTATCTATCAGTTTAAAAAATCTATCTTTCTAGCACAGTCTACATATTTTGCCACCGTTGTAAGGCTTGGCTTTTTTTTACTGTACTCCACGTTATGTCTGGGTCTTTTCCATATTTTGATTTTAATTTTCACACGTGTCTAGCCAATTTTGTACAGTTTTTTAAGTTTTCTATTTTTAATGTAAACTTTTGATTGAACCCCCTGGTCTTAAAGGTGTCTTTGGTTAAACCCAAATATATTTTATTTTGGCCATTTAAGTCATGTACTTTTGCCTTGTAAATGATTTCTTTTGTGTTGCAAAGTCCTTGAAGTGGATATTTATTTTTGTCCCAGCAGTCGCATTCTTTATTAGTTATCTTGTTTTGTACACTGCTATCTAAGTTTTTGGCGTTTTGTTTTTTATGAAACTATCTAAATTACTAGTACAACTATAACTTAGCTTGATTGTGTTTCTGTTGAAAAAATTGTTTAGTTCTGATCCTTTTGGAAAGTGTCTATCTATCAGTTTAAAAAATATGTCCTAGTTTGGTCTTTACCTCTAAATGAAATAGTGGGTTGAACCAGATAATGTTTCGTTTTCTATTATCGTTTTTTTGTTTGTCTGGTTGAGAATTATATTATAAAATGTTTTTATAGCCAGAATTTCTTAGTGCGTCTTTATAGATATTTTTCTTTTTGTCAAATATTGTTTTATGTGACAAATTATTTGATAGTCTGTGTTCTATTCCATTGTGAATATGCCTAGTTATACATTTGGGATGGTTGGATTTTGTATTTATGTACGTTAACTTAGTGTTTGTTTTCATGTATGGCGAGACATTGCCAGTTTGTAAATTACATTCCACATCTAAATATTGTACCACTTTTCTATTTGTTTCTACTATTATATCAAAATCTAGTTCTTTGAATAGTTTGAAAAGCTCTTTTCTTATTTTATCATTTTCTCTTTTGTTGTCTGGTGCTATCATTAATCCGTCATCTCTATATAAATCGTGGTTGTTTATATGGATTATTTTGTTGATTTTATTTAAAATGTATATGCCCATCAATTCTGAAATTTCTGCTCCATCATACGATCCTTGTGGTACATCAAATGTGCCGTTGTTTGATTTTTTTAATCCATGCTTTACCTTTGTGGAAAAGTATTGATTTGCGGCAATGTAAGATTATATCAATATGTTCAGATGGTATTTTTATGTACCTTTTAGCAAAATTAAACGCTTCCATTAAATCTTTTTTCAGAAATTGATGGGTACGTCATATTTAATGAACGTGTATTTATTTTTGCATTCGTTTTTTTTAAACCAGGAAATGCAATCATTTGTGTTCTTCCACTGGTTAGCTTGAGTGGCTGTTCTTAACAAGTCACAAATATTTTTTTTAATATTTGATGGCTTATTTTACCCACTTCTGTTTTTGTTATATTTATAATTCGGTATGATGGGTTGTTGGGAAAATCTTCTTTATGGTCTTTGATTGTTAAGAAATCTTGTCTGCCTGTTAAAATTTGTATTTTTTGGTTTAAATTTAATTTGTATATATATATATATATATATATATATATATATATATATATATATATATATGCATTACGTCGACCGTTTCAATTTACATATGCGGGTAAAGTGTGAAACCTGCTTATAAAACAACGTCTAAGAATATTTAAGAAATATTCAATGTGCGATCAAAGACTGTAATAATCCATGTATTTTTTTTATTTTTATGATAATAACAATAGATCGAGGGAATCAAGATTATAGTCATTCTGAACTCCAGGACTACAAACGGTTTTAAATTCAGTGTTCCTTCTTCTAAACGGGTTACAGGAGAAGGAAAGAGATGGATACATATCTTTCCAAAGTGTATTTGCATGAAAGTGAATGCAATTGCAATTCGAACTCTGCTTCCGATTACTCACTAACTGCACGTCCGTATTTTAACAATATAATCAATTTGTACGATTCTTTCTGTCGCTAACCCGATCTTACATGCAATTGCCTTCCCAAAAACTTTTCTGGAAATTAAACAAATGCTTATATACTGGGTGCCCAATAACAAAAATAAAGCGACAAATTTATTATCACTGTTTTATCTTTCAGGAATAATTGTCCTTGAATAAATTTCTTGAATATTTATGACCTTGAATAATTATTAGACTCTAGTTACTTAATTCTGATTGTTTTTGTTTTTTATGATTAATTAATTACTGCTCAACCTTGTGTTTCGTCATTTAATGTTTATTTATAGAAAACTTTCGTTTTTCGTTCTGCCCTTCTCGTATGAGTAAACAAAAACATTCACTGATTTTTGAGCGTCAAATTATTGTACTTTTCAAAGAACATCCGACGTGAGGATTGACGACATATGCAGAAATTCTTCCTGAATTTTTCGATCACATCAGTCGTCACCGTTTTTCTCATGTCTTTCTGAATTTACCGCATTTTACTGGGTACTCTGTAGTTGCATATTTTTTTCTTTTTTTTTTGTTTGCAATCGGCTGATGTACTCATTGGCCAAGAGGTGAAAATTATTATTAAGAGCTTATAAGATTTCCACTTGTACCATTTAGTGCAGGTTTCTGACTCTTTCTCGTCTCTCCTACCCTTGCATATTTTAACCACTTCCCCCCTTTTCTCCCTACACACTGTTCTTTCTTTACACTCCATTAACCTATTTCTCCTCCCCTTTTTGTTCTCCCTTTTTACATTTACATTCCATCCTCTCTCTTTCTCTCTCTCTCTCTCTCTTCACTTTCTCTCTCACTCTCCTTTCTTACCAGTCACTTTTTTTACTCTTCTTCCTTTTTGTTTCTAAATCTACCCCTATCCCTGCCCCAGCCTTTAATTAGTTGTGACTTCTTATCAACTTTGTAGTACGACTCGTGTATTGCCCTCCAACCCTGGATCAACAAACGAATTAGCCAACAACAAGGTCAATAATAATGCAATGTTGAGCTTTACTCGTCATCAACAATGACTGCAATCCTCATACGGGATATTTAAGCTATCGCCTGCATTAAATGCAAGCGATAATGTGTATCGAGACATCGTTTACGCGTTGGAGCTGCACCATTTTTCACTTGATCTTTATATATATATATATATATATATATATATATATATATATATATATATACAGGGTGCAGTGGGTAAACTGGTGGAAAGAGTTGGATGAGTTTAATGGTGATTACAAATGTGTTTGGAGTGATCACTAGTGGTGGTGGTGTTACGCCTCCATTCTTCTTCCCACGGGGCCTCAGACTCAATACGAAGGCCTACATCAAATGCCTTAAAGAGATAGTGCTACCCTGGATCAAGAGGGTGGCTACTGGAAGACTCTACGCCTGGCAATATGGCTCTACGTCATGCCACACAAGCAGGAGAGCACAGTAATAGCTGTCAGACAGTTTCAGTGGCCACATCACTCCTTACATCTGGCCACCTAACTCCCAAGACAGCAATCTCCTTTGATTATTATGTATGGGACACAGTTTAGCAAGAAACTAACAAAACTCCTTGTAACATCAAAGAAGAACTGAAGGCAAGGATTATGGCATTATTCACCAAATTGAGCAAGGAGACAGTCCAGAAGAGATGCAGGAGATTCAGAAGCCGTCTGAAGACTGTGGTTAAAGACAACGGCGATTTTATTAAATAGATTTACTCTTTAATACTTTCATAATATTTTTGTGTAATTTTGCAAATATCAGTCAGTCAGACGTGATGCACGCTTTGCGATCATGTCTCTTTCGAGACATGATCTGACTGGACAGAAGATTTTCCCGCAGTAGGTTTCCATTTCTTTTTGTGGTAGACTGGTTGCCAACCAACTCTGTCCTGTTGATCAAACCATAGCTGAAGGGAAGAGATGGATTAATACCTTTCCCAAGGGTATTTGCGCGTAAGTGGGTGCAACGAATTCAACTGGAATTCGAACTCGGCACTCCGATGTCAGTGTTATTTTCATTTTTGCGTAATTTAAGCGACCATTTATCCATCACACTATATATATATATATATATATATATATATATATATATATATAATGTTTTGGGGCGGCAGTCCCTCTTTTATACATGTTTCGTTAAAAAGGGATGACAAGGTATTCTGGTTAGGTTTTTTTTTTATTTCTTGTATTCGTGCGAGTATTTTCTTTTCTGGACACAAAGCATCCAAAAAATGACCAAAAGTTTTGCATATCCATTTCTAGCAGTTCATTCCATCTTTCCCATGACTGACTAGTTCATTTCTCACATTTATTATATTTTACAGTATGTTCTCCCAATCAAGAGATTTTGATGAGCGGGAGCGAAACCGGTTGTTTTTTGTTTTTTTTGTTTTGTTTTTTTTTTTTTTTCCTCCTTTTAAATTTATCCCTCATTATGCCCTGAAAGGTTCAAATTATTGCTTTTAAAGCAATATATATAAACTATTGCTTTTAAAGCAATATATATATATATATATATATATATATATATATATATATATATATATATATATCAGTCTTTTCAGATCTAGCTATTTATCTATGTTTAGACATCTATCCCAATCTGTGCAGATTTATCAGGAAGACATCTCACTCAACCTGTTCAGATCTATCTATCTATCTATCTATCTATCTATCTATCTCTCTCTCTCTCTCTATATATATATATATATATATATATATATATATATTGTGTGTATTGTGGCAGCATTTTTTCATTAATACAGGTTTCATTGAATAATATAGACAAGTTATGTTTATTTATTTTGTGTAAGATCCTTTCGTATGATCTGATTAGCTTGATAGTGTTGTCATGGATAGACGACAAGAAATCGCAATAATTGTTGATTTTTTTATCAGGTCTGAGCTTTCGGCTTACATAAGCCATTATCAAAGGATATATACATATATATATATATATATATATATATATATATATATATATATATATCAGTGTAAATCTATCTTTATATTCATGGGGTTTATTATTTACATCGTTTACAATCGGATTAATGTCCTCAGCTTTATTTTTTATTATTACAACCTTTCGAGCATTGCGCTATCCGGCCTTTTTTAGATGCCTGTCACTCTGGATAATTTGTCGATGTACGGGGATAGATTGGTCTCGTTCTGCCGTCCATATCGAGAAATACCATGTCTTTTGGCACTGTACATTTATTGCTAGTACTGTTTCCAAATATTGAACTCACAATAACTGCGCAATACTAGAATAGAACACGATAAACCCTATAAAACTATCCATAGAAACCGACAGTAAAACGACAATAGCCTACTTCTATAGGTTAAATAATGTGTTAAGTTAGAAATTTCCAGATGGTTACCCGGATTATCAGAAGTCCAAAGGGTACAACGGTCATAAAGTTGTAATAATGATAAAGAATGTATCAGCCTGAACACAAATAATGATAATTGGTACGGATTCAGCTCTTCTCTCCCAAGATACGGTTTAAATAGTAGGACTTGTATCTGGTAAAATCATTGTTATCTCCAAATGATTGTATTCACTCGCAAAAAAAAAAGTATTATTCTTACAATCCAAAAAATTAGTTTCGGCTTTAAATAATCCATATAGGGTTGATAAGCCGTAAATAAACGTCAGTTAATCTTTTATCTATAGTCGAAATAATGTATTTATTTTTGTTGTTATTATCTTAACGTTTCGGCCATTGGGCTCTATAGGCTTCTTCAGGTGTCTGTTAATCTGGATAACTTTCAGGGAATTTTTAACTAGACACTTTATCTAATTTATACAGGAAGGTTGTTCTCATTCAGCTATATCTAGAGATCTCTTTTTCTTTTTTCTTTTAGGACTCCTCAGTTATTGCTAGTCCTGTTTCCACTGAATACTGTCCGGCCTAGCGATTGAACTCACAATAATGGAACAGTACTAAAAAATGAACACGATAAAATATCCTTAAATATGGACAGCGGATATATATGAAACAAAGGATTTCGTTCTAAATTTTATGAAGATTACTCAGATTGACAAACACACGAAGATCGGAGACCACGACGGCCAAAACGTTTGTGTTTAACAAGAAAGATGTGGACATTAGTTCGACTGTAAATAATGAAAATAATGATAGCTCCTCATTCCAGAAATTTAGACAGAAATTGTCGGTGTCTAGCTTGTTTACAGTTTGATATAGATTATATAATGATCGTAATGATTGCAATTATAAAAAATGGTGGGTTTAACATTGTCACTACTGTCATAACTGCACTACTTCACTGTAACAAGTACAATATAGTCACCGATTTATCCTCTCTTAAATTAAAGAAAAAACAATCTTAGTTTTAACAGCATGATCGCCACTGCTGCTACGATAGTACCGGTTCATTCTTTTTTTTCATTTACGAAAATGATAAACCTAATAAAGTAACAATAGTAAATGTCGTCTGTGTTGAGACAAAAATGAAATCATCAGTCATATAACAGAATGCAGCAGTTTAGTTTAAAATCAGTTTGAAAATACGCATGACTTTTTTGAGGAAGTAATCTACGAGGAACTGCGCAAAAAGTTAAGACTTTATCATGAAAGCATATATGCATACACACCAACTGTTCTAAGGAGATTCTGTTAAAAAGAAAAAGAAAAAAAAAACTATGGAATTTTAAAATCCAAACGGATCGTTCTGTAACAATCATTACCTTTGTTGAAAGGATGTAGTTAGTTATAGGATGTATATTTATGTGGTAGCGGTCGCGTGGGATGTTTTCTCCAACAGGAGATAAAATGACATTTTATTGCCTTAGCAAAACTAATAAGACGTATTTAAAAAGAGGTAATGAAAATATTTATATAGAAATGTTCTTAATTCGTGCATATGGTGAATGTGAAGTTTTATTGTAGACATTGAGAGATTTACATGGAGTATTTGTATGCTTTGGTGTGTACAGTAGAGCGTATGTTTCGCTGGGTCTAAGTTCTCTTGAGAGGAAATGAGACACGTCTCGTCGCTATGGCATCGTATGGGTAAAGAAAACGAGAAGTAAAAGAGAGACTTTGAATCCTCTTCTTTTATGCTGCTTTTTATTTATTTTTTTTATTTATTTTATTTTATATATATATATATATATATATATATATATATATATATATATATATATTTTTTTTTTTTTTTTTTGCGTTGGTATCCAATATTCCTTAGCAGACAAGTAAAGTAATATATGCGTAAAGTTCTATTAACAACGATGTTAAGGCTTACATTTGAGAGAAGAGTTGCTTGTTGGCTCCGGTAGAGGTATCACCTCTGGGAATCTGTATGTTCGGGTTTGTTCTACATGGTACATGGTTTGCTGTGGATTAAGAAGTCGCCCAGACGGAAAACTAGGTACGTCTTTTCCATACGGCATCCTGCGGGTAAAAAGAGGCAGAAGAGAATGGCTTTGCACCCTTATGCACTTACCTTTTGGCAACACCTTTTATATTACCCTTTTATATTACCTTTTGGCAACACCTTTTATACTACCCTTTTATATTACCTTTTGGCAACACCTTTTATACTACCCTTTTATATTACCTTTTGGCAACACCTTTTATACTACCCTTTTATATTACCTTTTGGCAACACTTTTTATACTACCCTTTTATATTACCTTTTGGCAACACTTTTTATACTACCCTTTTATATTACCTTTTGGCAACACTTTTTATACTACCCTTTTATATTACCTTTTGGCAACACTTTTTATACTACCCTTTTATATTACCTTTTGGCGACACCTTTTATACTACCCTTTTATATTACCTTTTGGCAACACTTTTTATACTACCCTTTTATATTACCTTTTGGCAACACCTTTTATACTACCCTTTTATATTACCTTTTGGCAACACTTTTTATACTACCCTTTTATATTACCTTTTGGCGACACCTTTTATACTACCCTTTTATATTACCTTTTGGCAACACCTTTTATACTACCCTTTTATATTACCTTTTGGCAACACCTTTTATACTACCCTTTTATATTACCTTTTGGCAACACCTTTTATACTACCCTTTTATATTACCTTTTGGCAACACTTTTTATACTACCCTTTTATATTACCTTTTGGCAACACCTTTTATACTACCCTTTTATATTACCTTTTGGCAACACCTTTTATACTACCCTTTTATATTACCTTTTGGCAACACCTTCTAGCAGTCGCCAGCAAATGTTTCCTGATAGACAAGTGGGATAAAAATAATAATAATAATGATAAATGCGATGGTGTTGAAATTAATGTGGAAATGTAACACAGAAATGGATATAGAAACTATAACACCGAAAAGGCCAACTGGTGCAATTCTTTAATTACAAGCTTGAATTTTTTAAAATGTCTCAGTTGCTATTCTTGTTGGTGTTAGTGTTGCTTAGTGTTTGCTTCAGGTACGCGGCCATGAGCAACGGGTCGAGTGCGTAAAAAAAAATGTAAAGACAAACAAATGAGGTTGAAGTACAACGAAATAAGTGCATGTGTAGAAGAGGCAGAAACGAATCTGTAGATGACATGACTATGATCATTATTATGGGGTTGTTACGCGCCCCTAGTGACAAAGAGACTATTCGGGGAAGGGGGGGGGTTAATGAGCTTGTTTTTTTATTATTTATTAATATTTGCTTTGAATGACATATGATATAATGCTTACAATATCTAGTTGTTCCTAAGTAGTCACCCATTTAAGTATTGATCATATACAACATTGCTTAACTTCGAAATCCGAAATGATCGCTGAGACCATCTTACTAACAAAAAAATCAAAATATTTGTAACCTGATAACGTTATTATGCTGAATTTTTTAATGGAATAAGGTTCAATCTATGTAATAAACAAGTGTTAGATTAAGTGTCAGTCAGTTAAGTGCCATACGTGAAACACGCTTGGGCGATCATGTCTCGAAAGAGACATGACTGACTGGGCAGAAGATTATCCCGCAGTAGTTTGCCATTGCTTTCTTGCGACAGACTGGTTGCCAGCCAAGGCTATAGAACCTAATCTGTACTGTTATTTAACCCATAACTGGAAGGAAGAGACGGATTAATACCTTTCCCAAGGGTATTTGCGCGTAAGTGAATGCAATGAATTCAACTTGGAATTCGAACTTGGCACCCCGATTTCTCGTTCCAAGCCGATATCCACTAGACCACAACGCACATCCTAGTTTAAGTGTATTGACAAAAAAAAGAAATGATCTCGAAAAATAAATATTTGTTGTTTTAAAAATAAATGAGTTGTTTTTTTGGTTTTGTTTTTTGTTTTTTTGGTTTTTTTCCTTATTATGGTACGGACTTATGATGTTACTAATTCATTTATTTTCGTTCGGAACAAGAAAGGAGGGATATGAGATTTGAATAAACAGGTAGGCTGGAAAAATTGAAAAATAACATATATGGTGGGATTGAAATAACAGTGGGTAGGTTGGAAAACAATCAAATTTTAAACAGTCGGGCAGGTTCTCTTATTCCGGACGCGTGAGTAGCTTGTCAGAGAAGGGAAAAATCATATAAAATGGTTTGTCTGTGCATAATTTGGGGGAGAGTAGAAGATACAGAGTTCGATTCTTGTAATAAGGAATTAAGCGTTTTTTGTTTTTTTTTAAATGGATCCCTATTTATAAGATCACGGATTTATATAACGTTGAAAATACCCGTTTTCGTACGATCACTTAGGGTAAGCAACGTCGAGCCTAGTTAGTAAACTCGTCTATTCCGAACGCGCGAGTAAGTTGTCAGAGAAGGGGAAAATTATATAAAATGATTTTTCTTCGCATAATTTCGGTTAGAGTAGAAGATACAAAGTTCGATTCCTGTAATAGAAATTAATTTTCTTATTTTTTAATTGAACCTCTTTAATCTATTAGAAACCGCCACCACCATATCAGATTGAAAACACGCGCACGATCACCGAAATTAAACAACGTCGAGTCTGGTCAGTATCTAGATGAATGACCACTTAGGAATACCAGATATTGGGTGTGCGGGTGGTATAATGGATAATGGCTCGGAATTGTTAATTGGAGAGCCAAATTTCAATTCTGGTTAGGTTCGTTATTGTTTGGGCCAGGAAGAAAGACACAGAAAACAAGAAGGTAGGTTAAACCAGTGTATTAGAATAACAGAATATATATACAATAAATGTGTTAGTAGTCAGGAGATAGAAGTGTACGTCCAAACTGTGAAAGTTACACTGCGTCTCGACTGCCTCTTGACTGCCTCCAGACTGGCTCTAGACTGCGTCCCGACTGCCACTAGACTGCCTCACAGCTGCGTTCCCGGAAATCACGCAGGTTAGTATTTATTGACGGAGGAAGAGTTCATTCTACTGTAGAATGGGACACCATAGCAGTTATACTCACTTACACGCAAGTTACCCATGAGAAAATTATGAGTTTATCACTTCCCAACAGTTATGGGTTAATTAGTAAAACTTGTATCGCTAAATCATTATTATCCCTACAAAAAAAAAAAGAAGATCCTTACGATCTAAAAATATTTTTTCTGGTTTTAAATAGCCTGCCAAAGGTTGATAAGCCGTAAAAAAAAACGAATCAATTAATTATAAAAGCAGAAAAATCTGCTTATTGTAATGAAACTATTCTTATTCCATGAGTTTTCTTACTAACAAAATATGTCATTTCTCGTATTTGTTTGAGAACCGATACGTGTTTGTGTGTTTCTCTGTGTGTGTGTCTGACTATGCTTTCATGCATGTGCATGTATTTCTAAGGGAGGGGCGCGCGCGCCCGTGTGTGTGTGCGTGCGTCTATGTGCGTGGAGGGTCATCTGCAGAAAGCACTCATTGCCTTTATTTACCAAACGAAGCACCGACCGGATTGGGTTTCACGGTCTAAACGACAACGTCGGCCGGCCTCACCGCCGCACACACCAGTTCTCCAATCAAATACTCGCATCTCCTCTTCCACTTCCCAATCGAACCACCTGGACATCCCAATCCGCTGTTTCTACTACAAATTACTACCCATTACTAATTCGGTTCTAAACAACATTTTTTTTTCGACATCTATTGTCACATTTCACGGGTAGACAGCTCGCGCGTCTTTGGTCATCGAATGACGGGAATTGTGATTGGAATAGAAACAGTGTTAAAAGAAGAAAAAATAAAATGAGCGTAATCTCTTTCTTTGTTCTAAACTCCTGTCTTTCTCTTCCTATTCTCTCATCTCTTTTTTTTTTCTTTTTACAAGACCTGGGAGTCACTCCAGATAGAGGGGTTATGTTAGGCGGTCACATACGTATAGGAGTGGAAGATAATGTTTAACTTTAGGCTAAGTTTGTAGTGATCAGGGAAACATCCTATTGGGAGTCGGTTCCACAGGGAAGTGGTTTGCGCGAAGTGGCTGCTCGTGTGGAACTTCTCACCAATGAAATACGGAGTAGACGTGGAGGGGGTTGCTACCGTGTAAGTGGCATGGCGTATTCTTGCCGTGAAGGTTTGAATTAGCGTGACCAGGGAGTGTAGTTCGTCAGAGAACTTTCCGTGGAAGTAGCTGTAGAGTAGTGAGAGGCTTGCCACACCCGCTTGTGGGTGAAATGTTAGAGGATGGAGAATAATTTATCACCCACAAGAGTTCGGAGACACATTTGGATTATGTCAACGCTGGGGAGAGTGCAATGATACTATTGCGGTCGAATGGGATGTTTTCTCGAACAGGAGATAAAATGGCATTTTATTGCCTTAGCAAAACTAATAATACTTATTTAAAAAGAAGTAATGAAAATATTTATATAAAAATGTTATTAATAATCTATTATTCTTCCGATCTATCTATCTATCTATCTATCTATCTATCTATCTATCTATCTATCTATCTAATTCAATTGTTCTCTATTTCATTCTTTTTATTTTATATATTTTTTCTCTCTCCTTTCGGTGTGTGTGTGTGTGTGTGTGTGTGTGTGTGTGTGTGTGTGTGTGTGTGTGTGTGTAGCCATGTACTTTTAGCACGTAAGCGATCATAACTCTCCGCAGATCCCTTTTTCTTCATTATATGTGAAATGTCATGACTTCTTGCGGAAAATAATCGGGAAAAATAGTCAAGTGACCCCCGTTGCCTTCTCCACGGTTTTGAATTCAGGCTATTTCTTCACAGAGACGTACAAACAGGGATTTTTATGAACACGCGACTGGAATTTTTAGACAACCAAAAAATTTTCAAAATTTAAGAGGAGTTACTTAAGGATCGTAAAACGCTTTCATCCAGCTTCGTACGAACCTAATATAGGTATACATATGTATAGTGTTATTATTCAGTTGTTAATAAAACAGTATGAACAGAACGAGTCGTGCCATAGACGTAGGATAATATGTATATTTACTAATGTGTGTGTGTGTGTGTGTGTGTGTGTGTGTAAAATATAATATAGTGCACAGGAAGTGTAGGCAGTAAAACACGATGCTTAAGGTAACAGAACAGAGCTAAAAATAAATATATCTTTATTCCTTCACATAAGATGCTATATGCATGATGAAACTTAAGTAGGCAATTATCAAACATATAGTGTATATTAGTAGAAATTAAGTAGCATTTTATACTGAGGAATAAATGAATAAAATATACACACACACACACACACACACACACACACACATATATATATATATATATATATATATATATATTTTCTAGACATATGCTGTTAAATATAAGAGACAATGAATGTCTATTATGTTTAATTATGAGCCGTTCTAATATATATATGTCTCTTATATTTAACAGCATATGTCTAGAAAATTACTTGCTGCCTCGATATATATATATATATATATATATATATATATATATATATATATATATATATATATATATATAAGCTAGTGATGGTGTGTCCGACATAATTATTTAAGAGTTTGTTTTCGTCGAAAACGCAGCTCCGGATGCAGCATTTGAATTCATAAATAACGTTAATTGGCCACATACAAATTTCAATGTGCGTTCTGGTACAGTGGATATCGGCTCGGAACGAGAAACCGGGGAGCCGAGTTCGAATTCCAGTTGAATCCATTCTATTCACTTACGCGCAAATACCCTTGGGAAAGGTATTAATCCGTCTCTTCCTTCCAGTTATGGAAGTTATGGGTTAAATAGCAGGACAGATTAGGTTCTATAGCCTTGGTCGGCAACCAGTCTACCGCAGAAAGCAATGGCAACCTACTGCGGGATAATCTTCTGCCCAGTCAGTCATGTCTCTTTCGAGACTTGATCGCCCAAGCGTGTATCACGTATGGCACTTTAACTGACTGACTGACAAATTTCAATTCGTAGAGGATTTGTTGCTAATCATAAGATTGAATGATTTGAATTATTTGTGATAGAAATCTCAGTTTCGGACTTAATACTCTGATTACAATCATTACATTACACCAATAAACAAACAAGTTTCGCTGACCAATTCAGTAGTAGACATCGGTCTTCATGGGTATTCACTATTGCGTTTTTGTCACTGTGTCACAATTAAACTACACTTAATTAACTATTACAAACAATAGTTCCATTCTTAAAACATTTAATTATTTAAGCTGTGTCATACAATATTTAAGGCTGTAGTTCATCAGACATAATGTATTCTTATTTTGCATGTAATAAAAAAATATCATTGTCCCTTCCATCTAGGTCGTTAGATTTTCTTCTTTTTTACCGTTTTTTTTTTTTTTTTTTTTTGTCATCATTTTTTAAGTTCTTTGCTGATCTCTGATCGACTAATTCCTTGCTTCTTTCTTTTAGGTACGCTTGATTAGCAAAGCAACGGATTAGAATGGATTAACAGACATCGTAGACGCCACCAGCTCTACCATTTGCCCATTCGCCTCCCACGAAGGGTCGAGTGAAATGACACGGGTCACGTGCCATGCACGAAAATTAGAATGATGATCTGAGAGAGTCGGCCTCTTCTGTTACTGTCAAGTCAATGCCGAGGAAGAATAAGGGTTTTATTTATTTATTTATTTATATATTTATTTATTTTTCGAGAGGCGGGTGTACGTTTGTTTGTTTTTAAGAGAATAGAATTTTTTTTTCTCAGTCTTTGCATGATATTAAATTTTTTACAATTTTTTTAATGTTAAGATTCAGTTCAGTGCTTCTTCTTCTGTGCTTCGTGTTTCTTCAGCACGTTGGTGATCGTGGCTCTCCACAAGTTCCTGCACTTTATTTCTTAATAAATTTTCTCGTTTTGGGATCTCTCCTAAACTTTGTTCCGCCATACAATTACTCAAGTTCTCGTTGTTTTCCTTTCTTCCTCGCCTTCAGCTTATCGTACGAGTATCAAATTTTCCAAGCCCTCTTTCCTCATCATGTGCCCTAGAATTTTTAACTGTCTCTTCTTTGAGCTAAGTATAAGTGTTCTTTTTATTTTCATTTTCTATAAAACTTCGTCGTTGTTCAGTTCATGATTGTTCAGTTTCAGCATCCTTCCGTAGAACCACATTTCTGTTGCTTCAAGTCTCTTCTTCATCTTTGAAGAGATTATCCAGAATTCACTGCTATAAAGAAAGGCTGATATTACATAGCAGTTCAGTATGCTTTTTCTTTGTTTCTAATGAAATAAAGATACTTTTAAATCTCAAAGATGTTTGATAAATAATTTTTTATCTACTGTTCAGTTTATACTATGTTGCAAAGTAATACTTTGAAATTGAGGCCATCACCGTGGAACACTCAATCTATTTCCTCAGCCCATTGCTACTGACTAATGGAGAGGGGCAGTAATCATTCAGCGAGATAAATTATTCCCACCCTCCTGGCCATGTATATTGCTTTGTTCTCAGGTCACATGAAATGACGTGACAAAATTTTATAAAAAGAAAAGCTTTGACTGCAATTGACGTACCAGAATATACATTTATAATGGTTCCTCTGATTGTGAAGCAGTTATGTTTTGGAGCTGTAAAGAAGACACCGTGACAGTGCGTCACATTAGCTTCTTTAGGAATAATATTGTCTATTGTAAGACATTCTGAGATCTGCTGCTGATATTATTATTATTATTATTATGTCATTTTTCATCATATTTCGATTTCTGCTTTGGTCTCACTACCAACCAAGTCTGCGGGGAGACCTAAGGCAGGTAGTGGCGTGTTGTTATGGCTCCATTTCATGTTTTTCTATCTTCCCTATCATCCCCAGCATTACATAGATAAAGTTTTCCTTAGTGTGTGGGCTGTACTTAATAAGACAATTTTTTGTATGTCTCTTAAGCTGGGGTTTCCAGGGATTCTTTCAATGTGTTGTTTTGTTCCATTTTTTATCATTCCAAGTGCACCTACTATCACTGGCACAACTCTTGTTTTCAATTTCCACATTTTTTCTATTTCAATTTCCAGGTTTTTATATTTTGACAGTTTTTCAAATTCCTTGATTGCTATGTTACAATCCGCTGGACAAGCCATATCAATTAATAGACAAGTTTTCTCCTTCTGGTTTTTAACAATAATGTCTGGCCTGTTTGCTTCAATTTTTCTGTCTGTGTAGATGGTGTAATCCCATAGAATGGTTACATCTTCTATTTCTGTAACCGGTGCTGGATGATGTTCATACCACTGTTTGTTTACAGCTTTTCCATAATGTTTGCACATTGTCCAATGTAAATATTGCCCAACTCTATCGTGGCGATTTTTATATTCGTTTGGGGCAAGCACAGAACAGCCTGAGATTAGGTGGTCTATTGTTTCTTGGTGTTTATCACAAAACCTGCATTTTGGATCCATTTATTATTATTATTATCATTATTATTATTATTATTATTATTATTATTATTATTATTATTATTATGTCATTTTTCATCATATTTCGATTTCTGCTTTGGTCGCACTACCAACCAAGTCTGCGGGAAGACCTAAGGCAGGTCGTGGCGTGTTGTTATGGCTCCATTGCTTGTTTTTTCTATCTCCCCTATCATCCCTAGCGTTACATAGACAAAGTTCTCCTTAGTGTGTGAGCTTAATAAGACAATTTTTTGTATATCTCTTAAGCTGGGGTTTCCAAGGATTCTTTCAATGTGTTGTTTTGTTCCATTTTTTATCATTCCAAGTGCACCCACTATCACTGGCACAACTCTTGTTTTCAATTTCCACATTTTTTCTATTTCAATTTCCAGGTCTTTATATTTTGACAGTTTTTCAGTTGCTATGTTACAATCCGCTGGACAAGCCACATCAATTAATAGACAAGTTTTTTTCTTTCTGGTTTTTAACAATAATGTTCGGCCTATTTGCTTCAATTAATATTATTATTATTATTATTATTCCCTCGATTTCAGTTGTATACGCTTTACTCCCGGGTCCCAACCAGAGATCTAATGTCAGAAATGACATCATGAAATTTTCCACTGTTAATTTTTATTAACGACCTTCCTGATGTCACCAGTTCTAAACTCAGCATCTGCGTTAATGGCGCAACTAGTTACTCCTGTCTTAATGATCGGGATCAGTTCGATAAGGTCTGGTTGGCAGCTGTTCTCAAAAATTACCTAAAAACCTGTTGTTAACTAGAGCAAGAAATGGCTTGTTAATTTTAATGCCCCCAAAACGAAACTACTGTCTTTTTATCGTCTCAGAAAATTTATTTTTCCATCGGTATGACTGATGCTAACCTTCAAAAGGCTGATACCATGCGTCTTCTCAGACTAAAATCTTTCACTGACATGAAGTGGAAAGATTATATGAAATTAATTCCCAGGTCTGCTGCTAGAAAAGTTAGTTCACTGTGTTGTACTAGACATTTTTCTCGCAAGAATCTATCTTATGCATTTATACGTTTACTGTTCGTCCATGTATTGAATATTACTGCCACGTCTGTCTGGTCTGGTCTAGTCTGGTACTTCTGCTATGTATTTAGACATTCTCCATAAAATACAAAGAAGAATCTGCAATGTTATTGGTCTTAAACTGAAATCTCGGATTTGTCCCTTTTCTCAGCACCGTACCATTGCTTCCCTGTGCCTTTGCTATAAATATTTTCTGTAAATATTTCTATAAATATTTCATGGTAATTGTTCTGATCAGCTATCTTCTTTGGTATGATGAATTTAATCGCAGTACTAGATTGGCGAGAAGCTCTCAACATTTTACAGCTGAAGTGACTAGATGCAACCGTAAATTGTATGATAGTAGTTTCTTTTCTCACACTTTTTGCTCGTGGAATTCTCTTCCGGCTTTCTAGTCAAGTTAGATCTTGATAAATTTAAATGCTATGTCAATCATTATTTTCTTCATTCCTGTTCTTTTATTGTTCTATCTCCTAAATAATGTAATCTTTTTTTCTCATATTCTCTCACACTCCGTCACCCTCTTGCCTTTTACTACCTTGCTTAGGGGAAAAGATATAATTTTGTTGTACATAATTTGAGGTTTGAAATCCGACTTTTGAACTGTTTATTTATTTATTTTTTCTTATTCCCCAACAAGAGATGTCTATCATATTAAAGATTTAAATAATCTTAAATTTAGAGAATAAAAAAGTTGGACCGTTCCCATTATTATATTTGAAAGAAACAAAAACCGACCGACCAATCCTTCTTTCGGAAGATACCTGCTAATCCCACCTAATCTGTGCGTTTGGGTCCTATTTTCCAAATAAAATCCCTTTTCTCACTCTTCGTTTTTTATTGCGTTGTTCAAACGCTTTCTCTTTTTCATTAGCTTGTTCTCTCTATCTTTTGTTCCTTCAAACTATAACTCTCCCCCCCCCCTTCTCCCCCACTCTCTCTCTCTCTCTCTCTCTCCCCTCCCTCCCTCCACACCAAATTTCTGTTGGTTTTTCTCTCGTTTTATTATCTTCCTTCTCCGCTCTTTAAAAAGTTCTCTACGCATAACATATTTTCATCTTACACTTCTTTTATTTTCTCCCCACACCACTGTTTACAACGTCGTTTAATTGTTGTTTTCCCTTTCTTCTTTTTCTTTCTTTCTCGACCACGATGTCACAAAAGCAATCCAAGATTATTTCCCCTAACCCCTAATTACAATTTTGCTCATTTTCTCCTTATTCTTTTCTTGCCGAATCCGATTCTAGCTTCGAGAGGCTCTTATAAAAAAAAAAAATTTAAAAACAAAAAAAAATTTTTTCACTCTTCTCGAATAAAATAAGAAATTCTAAATAAAAATAAAATAATAAAACTAACTAATCGTCTGCTTGGCATACCATTCTTCTGTCTCCCAATTAATAAAAACATTCAAGCAAATTTAAATTTTATATAAATGACGCGCTATAATCTTCAATTTCGAGAGACCGTTTTTATAACAGAATAAAAAGATGTTATGCTCATTATTATATTTGAAATGCACACCTTTCAATGAGATTCAGAATTGGTTGATCAGATGAATACAAAAAGAAAAATTCGCGACTGAAATTCAAAAAACAAATGTATTAATTTCATCTACATGGCATTAATTTACTTTCTATTGGTTTAAACGCTTTTTTTTCTTTCTTTTTTTTCTTTTTTGCTGTTTTTTTTTTTTTTTATCGGTATCGAGAGATAGAGAGAACAAGCTAGGCAAAGCAGTAAAGCCACTAAGACGCAAAGAGTTACAGGGTGCGGAAGAATTAAAAGCAAGAACTTTAATAACAAGCTGCGAGAATAATCAAGAATACAGTAGATAGCGATTAACATTGCTTTTAAATTTTTGCATATTAAAGTTGGCTGAAAAGCATAGAGCCGGAAGGAAGTTTCAAAAACGAAAAGTGCGAGAAAAGACAGTATTAACATACAACTTACGGCTACATCTAGCCAGTTCAACTGTAAATTGATCAGATTTCGACGCCAGTCTAGTACTGCGATAAATTCATAAAGTCTAGGTTTCGTAGCGAAGAGCTTGTTCTAACAATTACAATGAAAGTATTTATTAAAAAGAAATGCACAGAGTGGTTACCTTATGGTGGTGGGTAAGCGACTGAAGCCGAGCCGCCAGATCAGGACCAATAATATTGCTGATATTTCTTTGGCTCTTATGAAGGAGCTCAAGATAAATAGGAGCGCCAGATCATATGACAACAATATTCTAGGCATTAACAAATAGTAGACCTATAGATATATATGACAGATCGATTCGGGAGAGAAAATTGTCTTGCTTTCTTAGCAGCTAACCAAACAACATTCAATATAGTCCTTCCACTTCATGTCGGTTGAGAACGTTAGCCCGTTTGGACATCAACTGCCATTTTGACCTTATCGGACTAATCAGCCTTACTATTGAAGCAGAATTAAATAGTTGTGTCGTCATCGTGGATGCCAAGTTGAGAGATGGTGACATCGAGAAGGCCGTTAATGAAAAACAAAAATAACGTAAAACCAAGGATGGAACACTGCAGACACCATAATTTTCAGCGTGTAAAGATCTGTATACCAGACCGTGTTTCACTCTTTTCATGTCTCTTGAGTAAAAGTTCATCTCTTGTTCCCTGATTAGGATATAGTTTACCGGTTCTGTCTTTCTTCTACAAGGGCCACCATCATATAACGCTTAACGTTTTGATGATCAGACTAATCAGTGCCTTTCACTTTCCATTGTGAGGTTACTGGGTTGGCAGTTTGATGACTGGTGTTTCCGACCGGTCATTATGAGCCCGAACTCTTTGGTAGCGCTTAGAGAGGCTACTCTGATCAACAGTCGAATAATATTGGGGTATTTGTAGTGCCATGTCCCGCATGAGTAGGTGTTCCTGCGTGTATTTCTGGTAGGCAACACTGATGCTACACTTTGTTCTCAGCCACGATATGGCTGGATTGTATTACCAATGACGACAGATAGTTGCAATAACGTGAGTCCTCTCTCTCTCTCTCTCTCTCTCTCTCTCTCTCTCTCTCTCTCTCTCTCTCTCTCTCTCTCTCTCTTCAAATCCAATCTCATAGAAACCACAACAAAAAGAAACACAACTAAACCACCAAATTGAAAACCACATAACCTCATTCAGTTTTTCTTTCACGAATATTCATGGCATCCGTTACAACTTATGCAGTGTAGAATCTTTTCTCTTGAAATGGTTGCCTGATATATTAGCCCTTTGTGAAACCAACTTGAGTTCTTTCATTGCTACCAATGAATTTTTGGCTCTAGGCTATCTTCTCCGTTGCCTAGAAGTTTCCAGCATTTACATGCATGGATTTGGTGTTTACATCCGGGATAATCTTCCGATGTCAAGGGAATTGTCTCTCGAGGCCGTTAATTATTCAGCGTGAATATCTTCTGCTTTCCGAGTAATTAATCGAAAGAGCTACGATCACCAAAGAGTAAATCACGTATGACTCTTAATTGATTCTAGCGCAATGTTCCTCAACATTTTTACAGCCAACGCCCTCTTTGGGCACAAACTTTTTGTCAACTCCTCACTGTCAAATTAAATTTCGAATATTATACTGAATTCATCTTTCGTAGCAAGATAAAACTTAGGTATTAGTACAAAAAATAATTTTAATATTGTTTTCATTTCTATTAATTACCAATGATTAAAATATTTTTTAAAATTATTTGATAGCTAATCGCAATGTTTTTAATACTATGGCTGACTTTGGTGCTTTCTGGTTAAGGCACCCACTCTAAGTTCCATGCTGCTTAGAAGTAAATGTAGATCTCATTTTGTAATTTGCAGGCGGTTTCTTTTAGCAAGAAGCCGTGTAACTGCGTTTAAACCACATTCAGCCATATGGAAAGTTATAAAATGAATGAAGAAAAGTTTGATAGCTTCCCACATCTTTTGATTCCTTTCAGAAATTTCCTTTTGTAGCCACTATTGAATAATTTTTGAAAATTTGAAAAATAATGGATAAATGCATGCGCCCGCCCCCCACGAGTATGTTCACTGCCACCCAATGAAATAAAATCTCCCAATGCAACGTTTCAACATAACGGAGCTAGGGGGGGGGGCGATTAGTGCCCACGTTGGAAAACTCTGCTCCAGCAAAAGATCAAATGACAACATATCTTCGTAATAATCCAGCACCCTCCCCGGTATTTTATTTATACTGTGATAGTGTCATTTAAAATTCTTTCTCGCGTTTGCAAGTTTTCTGATATTTTTGCGTTGCTTTTCGGTAATGCTTCAAGCGTAGAGATCATGATGCACATCAGTTTTATATTTCTCAATTTATTCTTTCTTTTTCTCAGTTCTCAAGTAAGGTTCTGGTAAAACAAAAACATCCATCATCTGTCAGCTGCTCTTGTTTGCGTAAACTACTTTAAACTCTATCAAGGCTAGAAAATGAGGATTGGGTCGTCAGATCTAACCCAATCCTCACTTTCCAAAAGAGTTTACGCGAACTTATGAGAAATGGCATATTTTTCCACTCTGCAACCTTATTATCCCTGTCACTATTCTATCGCCTTTTTCAGAGATAATTTTTCGACCGAGCTTACGGCCAGATTGAAACACATGTTTCCTTAAGATTACCGAAGTTAAGCAACGTCTATCCTGGTAAGTACCTAGATGGGTAACCGCTTGGGAATACCGGGTGCTGTAAGCTTGGACATGCGTGGGAGTAATGGATAATAACTCGGAATCGTTAATCAGAGAGCCGAGTTCCAATTCCAGTTGGGTTAATCATTTTCACTTACGCGCAAATACCCTCGGGAAAAGTATGAATACACCTCTTCTCCCCTAGCTATAGGTTAATTTTCAAAATTTGTATAAATAAAATTTTATTATCTTAAAAAAGTTTCTTAGAATCTAAAAATATTTACAGTATTTACATTATTCGGATTATTGTACTCATCTTTGTTGCCATTTGTACAACGTTTCGGCCGTTGTACGCTCCGGTCGTCTTCAGGTGTTAGGAATTTCGAACCGAACCCTTTATTACAATCACTGGGGTATATCATTATCATGATACTCACGTAGTAATGCCTCTATTGGAAGTCATGAGTTATCTCCCTCTAACCCGAAACGTCGTACAAATTGCAACAAAGATGAGGACAATAGTCCGAATAATATAAATACTGCAAATACTACCTCATATCAGAAATATATACAAATCTAAAAATATTTTCTGATTTTAAATAACCTGCAAATGGTTGATAAGCAGTAGAAAACGAATCAATCAATAATAATTTTCAGACGAGCTCCTTACTTTAGTTCAATCGTTCCAGACATTTATAGCTAAGACCCGTCATTCTACGTCCACAGAATTGCAACACCTCGTTCCGTCCATATTCCAATTGTAAAGAGGATGTTCAACAATTTTTTTCCTAAGAATTGCTACGTTGTGAAAGAGACTCCCACATGGGTGCTTCCATGAATGTTACAAGCTTAACCGCTTCAAATCAAGTGTCAATCTTTACAGATCCTCCATCCTCCATATACTAATAATATCCACTTTCTAATTCCTACTCTAAAATTTATATCACACACTATTCAACAACTCTACTTTGAGTGGCTCTTTAACCATGTATTGAGTAAACACTGGTAAATAAAATTAATGATTGCTAGATTGTTGTTATTATTGTGCTGACTGTTATTAAACCTTAAAAAATATTCAAGCAAAATAATTATGTAAAAAAGAAAGAATAAGTCATCTAGCACTTATATCCATATTCACAAACAGTCATTTTCATAGTTGGGTTTTTATTCTTTTTTTTCTTTGATATTAACCATTTGTGAAATACAAAGAATGAATAGAAAAACCTAAATGAAACTGTACATTATTTTGGGGTTCACTTAATTTTGAAATGTTTATCCTCTGTGCCCTCAAAAAGGGGGTGTCAAAAGGACGTTTATTTCCTTGACACCGCTATTACTGTATACACTTTTGACTCCCTCAGTAATGTTTATTTACAAAATTATAAAAAATATGTTAACCAAGTACAATGCGATATATATTATTTACCTTTTTACAAGATTTATTATCTATAAGATTTATTATATATAAGATTTATTCTTTATAAAAAAATAACAAATTTGAAGAGAAATCATTAAATTCAAAAATTTACAAAAATTACAAAATTATCAAAATATGTAAACCAACTACAAAGCAACGTTTTTTATTTGCTATTTTATAATTTATAAAAACAAGATTTTATTCATAATTTTATAAAAAATATCAATGAACTATAAAACAAGAAAATTTGAATAAACATGATATTATCTATTTCACTTTTTAAAAGAATAAATATTGACAAGAGAGTTAATAATGTTTATAGTAATAGCCGTGTCAAAGGAATAACCGTTCTTTTGGTACACTGTTTTTCGTTTTCTTGTTTGTTAGTTTTTAGTTTGTTTGTTCTATTTTGTTTTTTGTTTTTTTGTTTTGTTTTTTTTTGGGGGGAGGGTACGAGGGGTAAGCATTGACTTTAATTTTAATGATAAATTGTTTTTAAAAGGGTCTTAATGGTTTCATAATTGATTAAGTAAGGATGTTCACTTTGGAAATATTTCAAGTCAATCAGTATTCTGAATGCCCATCTCAAGTATCTTATAAAATAACCAGTATATATAAGATTCAATGGGTATATCTGTAAGAGCAATGGTTAACGGCTCAGAACGAGAATCGACTAAGTGGGTTCGAATTCTGGTCGATTTCGATATATTTACTTTCGCACAAATACGAATATATCTCTTCTTTCCCCACCTAGCTTATAGGATTAAATAGTAAGGCAGATTCGACTTTATAACTGTGCTCGGCAACCACTCTAGCAGAAGGAACAGTCTGATTTCTAAACTGTTTGTAGCCGAGGAAAAGGTTATGGGTGTTCTTAATTAATTGCACTTCAGGATTGTGAACTCTCGACTGAGGTCGATGATGCAAAACTCGCCGCAAAAGATTTTCATATGTCCCAACTTTAGTATTGCTTTCAAAATATAATTTCAGCTTTTGTATAATACTACTACTACTACTAATAATAATAATAATAATAATAATAATAATAATCTCGTGATATTATAGGAGATGGAAAAACAAATGAAATGTAGTCATAACAACACGCAACTACCTGTCTTATGTCTTCCCAAAGATTTGGTAGGTAGTTTGACCATAGCAGAAAACGAAATATAGTAATAATAACAATAGTTAACTCTTCTCTTTAGTACTTCTTATGAAAGAATCGTCGCGATAAGACTAAAATTATTATCGAAATATAACAAAGTTTCAAACCTCCCAAATCAGGTGTTAGAAGTTGCGTATATTTCATGAATATGATAGACAAACCAGAAAATTAAATTCTTCATCATTTCCTTATCAATCCCTCAAAATACAAAATGTGTGCAAATTTCCACAGATTATTCATTCGATTTTGAAATATCATTTCATACTATATAAATTAGCAACATATATAATTGTTTATCTATGTTATTAGATATGAGAGATGCCTATTTAAGATAAACGCTAAACAACAGAGACTCCTTGCACAAAAGTAACATTAAATTATCAGATAACAGAAAATATTTTATGTCACAACACATCCACAAATGCAATTAGGGCAATTTTAAAATGATGCCAATATCAAACAGACAATTACTCTTACCTCCAAATACAAGAAAAGACTACATAGACAAATTTAAACCAGCACTAAACATATCATAAATGCATACACATAAAAGCACCGACCACACAATATGCATATGTGTGTGTGTGTGTGTGTGTGTGTGTGTGTGTGTGTGTGTGTGTGTGTGTGTGTGTGTGTGTGTGTGTGTGT
Organism: Ascarosepion bandense; assembly: GCA_037127315.1. Taxonomy (NCBI): domain Eukaryota; kingdom Metazoa; phylum Mollusca; class Cephalopoda; order Sepiida; family Sepiidae; genus Ascarosepion; species Ascarosepion bandense. The sequence goes on along the minus strand of JBBBDQ010000547.1, from coordinate 6,584,614 downwards.
GTGTGTCTGTGTGTGTGTCCTATAGTAATGAAATATGTATGTGTGGAGGACAAGAACATACATACATATACTGGCAAAAATAAACACACTAGTGGAACCACACACCTACACACTATAGTAATGAAATATGTATGTGTGGAGGACAAGAACATACATACATATACTGGCAAAAATAAACACACTAGCGGGACCACACACCTACACACACGCAAACACGCCATACATGTATGCATGTATGTACTATATAGGTTAGTGTAAAATAATACATATATATATTGAATCTCCTTTATTTTATGTTTTATGTTTTATGAATAATTTTTCTATTTGTGTATGGGATTTCATCATTTTTTAATGCCAAAAGGTTCAACTTGAAATCGATGTCAATATCTGTCTGCAATTCACTTCCGGTCAAAATTTTAAAATTTCTCTCTTTTAGCCGTTTCCATTGTCTCTCCTCTTATTTCCCTCTCTACATTTTCTCACTTATTTTCCTCTTCACTTTTTAATTCTTCTGTATCTTTCCTTTTTCTCTTTCTTTTCTTGGTTTCTCATCTTAATTTCAGGTCTTTTCTTCCCACTTTCTTTGCCCTTTTTTAATATTTTTTTACTTCGTACGAAAAAATTCAAAAAATAAAGAGAAGTGTTGTTCTTAAAAGAATTTTTTTAAATAAAACGTTTGTTACCATCATTGTTAACTAACTGATGAGACATTGTTCTTTCAATGTCGAAACAAAATGTACAATTTTGTAGTAGTTTTGTAGTTTGCACATGTTCTAACGTAATAATTAATAATAAATATTTATTGCTCTATTTTTATATTGAGCACTGTTTTAAATTAATGTTTTGAACGTTACAATTATTTTCTTCGTTCTTATTCATTTGCTAATCGTTTTTTGGTGTATTAGGGTTCAGTTGAACCGAACAAAGAGACTAACCAAATAAGTACTTGATTATAATGGTGAAGGGTTGTACAGAACCAACTATACATTTCGGGGGAACTGGATACAGAGGGTGCATTCTGCTCTGCTATTCACTTATAGCTAGGTGGGTGAGAAGATATGGATTTACACAATTCTCAAAACTTTTTTTCATGCTTTAACATGTGCATGACCATGACATTACAACATAGAAAAAATTCATTGTGGATAATTTTTACGTTCTAATAAACGCTAAGAAATTTGTCAACCGTTACATTTGAAGCAAGAATAAAATGTACATAATTTTTAGCAACAGTTTTGCAGTTATTTTTTGTTACCACAACATACACCACTGGAGATGATCTCGGAAGGAAATTGAAAGTACTTGGAAACATCAAAAAATGAATAATAAAATCAACTGTCAAAGTTATAGCATATTTCTTACATCTTTCAATTATAATACGCGAAAGATTATCCGTGTGTACGAACAAATTTTATTAAAAATAAGCAGGCAAGATGTTTGCTATTTATTTTATATATATATATATATATATATATATATATATATATATATATAACAATAATAGGTATATTGTTATGTCTTGAAGGTTGACACAATGCGTTGAGTAAATAAAGGAAGGTAAAGAAGTTTTTGGGTATTACCTATTTATTAAACAATATTTCGAGAAGAAAGGCCGAGAACGCACTCGGACAGACAAAAGCTTCTCTGCCATTCTGAAGATGAGATTTTGATCTCGAAATATTAATGTTTAATAAATAGGTAATACCCAAAAACATCTTTACTTTCCTTTATTTACTCAACCTATTATGACAGCCTTCAAAACATAACCATATACCTATTTTACACAATGCTTCAAGCAAATTACAAAACTTTACTATCACAATGATAATAATCATGTGTGTGTGTGTGTGTGTGTGTGTGTGTGTGTGTGTGTGTGTGTGTGTGTGTGTGCACGAACGTGCTATAGTTTGGAAACAAATTAAAAGCCTTTCGGCTATTTATTGATAGAGGCGAGTGGAAAGTGCATTACTGTTCTGTGTGCATTCGTCCGACTGGTTTATATGAAGTTATAGGAGAGGACGATGGTAAGGGAGAGATTCACGTGTGTGCGCATCGAAACGGATCGAGCAAGACGAGAGAGTAAGGACATGAAGATTGGAAAAATTGCGAAAACATAAACGATATAATAGCAAGAAAAATCCAAATAGGAAAAAAAGACAGATACGGAAAAAAATAAAATCGAAATATATATATATATATATATATATATATATATATATATATATATATATATATATGGGGTAGGGTCTTTACACATGTTTATTCTTCTATCAAAATAGTACGATTTTCTTCTATTCGCTCTCAAACGAATACACACACCCATATATGGCTTGGTTGTGAGAAGTATTATCATAATTACCATTATTGTTATTACTGATATTAATAATGACTAATTTTTTCGTTTAAACCTCCGAACGCATGTGTTATACTTTATACCTGGTCACTGTTTTATCCTCTCTCTCTCACTCTCGCTCTCTCTCTCTCTCTCTCTCTCTCTCTCTCTCTCTCTCATTGACATCTGTTTCACTTTCTCTATACTTCTCTCTCTACTAATGCCAAGCTTCCCTTATTCTTCTTCTGTGTTCCAGAGTTTAAAGAACAAACTTGCTCTTTATTTTAATTAATCATCCTTATTTATAATTTGTTTTCCACACTTAAGCATTATTCTACAATCATACTTACTCTTTCTCCTTTTCCTCTATTCTTGCTCCTCTCTCTCTCTCTCTCTCTCTCTCTCTCTCATTCATTCTTCCTTTTCAGTCTTTTTTCTTTTCTTTTTTCTCTTCTTTTTCAATTTGTATCTCTTACTTGGTGTTGTTGTCTATATCTTTATTCTTCTCTCTCTCTCTCTCTCTCTCTCTCTCTCTCTCTCTCTCTCTCTCTCATTCATTCGTTCTTCCTTTTCACTCTTTTTTCTTTTCTTTTTTCTCTTCTTTTTCAATTTGTATCTCTTACTTGGTGTTGTTGTCTATATCTTTATTCTTCTCTCTCTCTCTCTCTCTCTCTCTCTCTCTCTCTCTCTCTTCATTCTTGTTCTTCCTTTTCACTCTTTTTTCTTTTCTTTTTTCTCTTCTTTTTCAATTTGTATCTCTTACTTGGTGTTGTTGTCTATATCTTTATTCTTCTCTCTCTCTCTCTCTCTCTCTCTCTCTCTCTCTCTCTCATTCATTCGTTCTTCCTTTTCACTCTTTTTTCTTTTCTTTTTTCTCTTCTTTTTCAATTTGTATCTCTTACTTGGTGTTGTTGTCTATATCTTTATTCTTCTCTCTCTCTCTCTCTCTCTCTCTCTCTCTCTCTCTCTCTCTCTCTCTCTAATTAAGCTGGATTCCTCTTATTTTCTATACAAATTTCTCCCTTCAAACAATCTTGTCCTTTGCTACTTCTTTCTTTCATCTATCTATCATATATTTTATTGTTCGTTTTTTTTGTTCTCTCTTTTTGTGTTGACAGTTCTGGCTTCTTTGGTTGTGAGTTATAGCAGTAGCAACAAGAAATCGAAATTTATATGGAGTAGGAAAAATATTTTTTTTTGCTTTGGCGCACATAATAACTGTGACGACGAAAAATTAGAACAACGTTGATTTTTTTTCTTTCATGTGAGTAAAGAAAAAAATGCAGATATTCCTAAACATGGAAGAATTATTAACCCAAGCGGTAAAAATGCAGCAACAACAACAACAACAGCAGTTGTTGGAACTTCAGAAACAACAAAAGATAATTGATATAATTCAGAACAGAAAATTCTCTAATTTCTTTCACTTCCGACCCGGTGGCAAATGCCATAGCTGAAGTCACATATAATTCAGATGATCCAATTACCTTTTTCTACTTATTGTAGTAGATACGAGCAAATTCATAAAGAATGCAGTGACTAGGAAGACGTGAAAAAACAAGACTTCTGTCGAGAAAGTTAGTACCAGTAAAAAATGGAAAAATACTGTAATTTTGTACGGTCGAAAAAAAACATATATTTGCTTTGAAGAAATGGTAAATATTCTGACTAAAATTTTTAGCTAAAATAGTTCGTTATTCAGTACTCGTTGGAAGTATGAATCTGACGAAAAAATAGGATAAAAGTTTTGTCACATATGTTAAGAAGGAATGTACAAGATTCATATTAAACGAGCTGATTAAACAGTTAATATTTTTTCAATGGTTAACGGCGAAAAAAGATAGAGAAATGCATGCTAGAATCCTAACAAAACTGGAACAGAACTAAAAATTAATGCAACAAAAAATATCGGTCGAAATCAGACAATTTTAAATCTGAAACGCGATACGGGGGAAATTGAAGAAAAAGAATGCACATATATACAAGCTAAATAAAAATGTAGAATAAAAAAATAATCCATGTTTCAGAAGTGGAAGTATACAACTCGGAGACGACCGTCTCTTTAAATATTTAAAGTGATACAAGTGTGGAAGAGTAGGAAATAAAAAGTCACACTATAAAACTAAAGCAAGGAAAAGTTCTGACAAAAAAACATTTCATGCCTAGCATTGAGACGGAAAAATATTACAGAAAACTAAATAAAATTTTTGAATATGAAAATTAATAATGTGGATGTAAAAATGCAATTAAACACTGGTATTGATACCACAGTAATCAACGAAAATAAATCAAATGGAAAACCTATATAAATAAGAACTTCTAAAATCTTACGTGGCGTGTCGGGTGAGAAATTCATTGTTATTGGTGAAATGTCTTGCAATGTTTAATTTCTTAACAAGTGTGTAAAACTAAGGCTTATGTGTTAAAAAATACTAGAAGGTTATTCAGTACTGACAGGATGAAATTATTCTAATTATGAGATATACCTATAAATATTTATTGCAATGTTTTAAAGGAAGAATTTTAAAAAATGTTTTGGGTGTTCTGTCAGATGAGTTTGGTCGGTTTTCCAAATTCAAAGCAAAATTTTAAGTGAAAAAGGGATCGATGCGAATACTTAAACTGAAATATAATGTACCTTTCGCAGCCTTGGATCAAGACATTGAAAAATTAGTAAAGTTTTTGCCCTGGCAGTACAATCACCTACCATGAAATTACAATCTTGGCCAAAGACAGATACTCCTTAGTCAAGACATCACATAGATTTGGCTGGTCTAATAAGCAGATCGCATTATCTGATGGTAGGGGATAGATCTACTAAGTGGCCTGAAATTTGTAAGTGCAAAAATTCAACTGTTTGCAAGATATGGTATTCCAGATGTCATAGTCAGATAACTTTACACAATTCACTGCTAACGAATTTAAAGAATTTTGTAAAATGTTCTCTACTGTACATACTACTACCCCACCGTATCACCCAAGGACAAACGGACAAGCTGAATTGTTTGTGGGTACTTTTAAGAGAGCTTTGAAAAAAGCAAGTAATGAAAAGTGAGTGAAGAAGCACTAAAGAAAATTCTTGAGAGTATACCGGATAACGCCTAATTCCAATACACTGACAGGCATGTCCCCGGAAAAAGTGTTATTCGCAAAAATAATTAAATCAGTATTCGACAAGGTCTTAATAGGTTAAAAAAAAAAAAAAGAAAAGAACGGATAACAAAAACGAAAAAAATGTTTCAAATGAGCGAAAAAAGTATTTCTCAGGATATATAAAAATTGTAAGGAAATGTTGGAAAACGATGTAATAAAGTTATGAATTGGAAAAACTATATATATATGGTGAAAGAAAAAATAGGAGCTCAAAAGACATCGGAATAAGTTAAAGAAAAGACTTACTGAAGAAAGGCTCGCAAGAAATGAAGAACCTATGCGAGTACTGTATATATCTTTGACGTACAAACACCCCAAGAATTCATTGAACGTACATGTATGATTACTAGAGAAAGGAAACGTATAGTAAAAACTAGAGGTTAACTCAAAATTAAAGAAATACAAAGTTCAGTACGTGGTGAACTAGTAAGAAATAAAATACAATATTCAAGAAAATCAAAAAAATCAAAAAGGGAAATGCGGTGGAGTAAATAAGACACCATCAGTAACACAAATGAACTAGGCAAGACACCCTAAATAAAGAACTGAAAAAGAGTTCGAGGACAGAGTTCCGACAAAGTTTGAAGTCCGATGGAGTCAGTCCAGAGTTAAAGCTTTCTACATTCTAGTTCCGCCATGCGCACGACGTATTTTTGTTGCTAACCGATTGAAACAGGTATTTTTGCGCTGGAAGAACTGTTATGTCTTATGTTAAGTTTATCTCTTTTTTTCTTTTTTTTTTTTTACTGGCATTTTTTCTTTAAAAGTTTTCTTTTTCACCATTCGCATTTTTTATTTCTGTTGCTACTATGATATATCTAGTTTCACTAGTCTATTGATTAAATTTTTGTGTATATTGTATTTTAACTTTCGAAAATTAATTTCTCATTGTTCTTAATCTGTTTAAGATTTTCTGTTTATTTATCCATTGATTGATTTAACTTTTAAAGAAAATTTCTTGTTTTCGTTTGAAAAAGTCAAAGGAAAAAATGAAGTAATTTAAAGGAAACAAAAATGGCTGGTAAACGTTAGTAAATTAAAAAAGACTTGTTCGGGTAAAAAAAGATTGTCCCGATAAAAACACTCCGTCAACAGTGACTACTAAGAACATAGCCATTAATTACCAAATAGATTCAAGGAAAAATATGATGGTCAAGAATAGCCAAAACTAGGTGTTGCAGACTGACTCCATAACAACACAAGAGCAAAAGCTGGAACTCGCTCTCTTGTTAAGAGTCCCCACAAAAGTGAATAATCAACATGACGGAGTTGTTATACAGACAACACATCTTATCAAAGAAGATTAGCTCTTAGTAGACTTTCTAGAATTACAGAAGTTTGAAAAAAGAATTGTGTGAGTCTTTGTGGTCGACAAGCGTTCGCGCAAAATTTGTCGCTCTACAAGACACTGTCATCAAATCTCTGATATCCCTGCAGTGAAAATACAAAGAATCATAAAAGACAATATATATTACATGTGGACATGCTGTTACCCACACATACTGACTGATCGGACGCTTTCAGTGGGCACCTTACCATAAAAGACCTCATCATAGGAACTGAATATGAGGGAAAACGGAGAACCACATATCAGTATTTGAGATTCCTTTGGAAGGAACTGCTATTTCCGTCTCGCCTATAATGAGTATGCTAGCCACAAGAACCGGTGTGGTAAAACTTACGGATGGGTTTATATCAAGGTCCCATTCTCCGAGAAGCTTTTTCACACCGCTTATGTGATTACAAAGAAAGAAAAGGAAGAATGGTAGGTCATTGGTAAGACCAAACGGGAGCTCCAGACGAAAAGACATCCGAAAAAGAAAACACCACGATAAAAGGCGCACACAGCTTCACTTCCTCTACCATCTCCAAGGCGATGCTTCAGCCACATATATGGAAAACATCCGAAAAAGAAAACTCTAGTATGAGCCCACCTTCGAGAATTTTGAAAGATTATAGCAACTAAAGGAATCGATGATGGTTAAAAGAGTAACAGAAATATCTGTGAAAAAAGTGACCCTTTTTCCTCGGCACTGTCCTCCCCATCACTCAAAGATCAGACCATCGCTTCACTCCTTGATCAAATCTTCAATTCTCGCTCCAACCAAAATGAACACACTGGAAAGGGTTCCCACTACCAAATCTCCAACAAAATAAACAACCACATCTATATCCAATCTCAAACAATCCCGTTCACTTACACTGATGAACACGTTCAAAAAATTGGAAAAACAGAAACAACGCAGCCTATCAGTCGAGAAAAACATCACCAGTACGGCAAAAGATAAAATCCAAGTCCTCCAACAATACCGGGAGGTAGTGTGGACTTGGACTAATAAGAACAGCTCCGCTTCGGTGGTGCATTCTAGCTACCTCGACCTAGTTCGAGTTAAGAGAGCTGATGTGGGGCTCTTAGATTGTCCATATCCCATTATATAGTTTAGTTGAATCATAGGCTAATCCGGGTTTGTGTAAACTTGGATAAGCCTAAGGTTGGCTACTGGAAATTGAACGCATCATTATTGATGAATGAGATTTCCATGACTAGCTGCTACTAATGGTACAGTGGGAATTGACTGGGCTATGGTTGGGAATAAGAAGTGGGATTTATCGAAATCTAAAGTTAAGTTGCTGACTATAGTCACTCGGTTCAGTGTAATTAAGCAAGCAGCGCAAACGGAATGCAAAGCAAAAGCTGATCTGGTGATTAAATCTTGTAATAGTAGGGAAGTAGCCTTATCTAGGGTAGAGCTGGCCTCCTTGCTTATCAAAAAGAATCAAGCTCTTGTACTTAGGGTTAGGTTAAAAAGGATGTCTCCTCAGGTAACGAATATGTCCGCTGAACTACGTATAGATGTAGTTAGGAATGCATCCAATAGATATATCACGTGCGTCACATTGCCAGTTAAGTGAACCGTGACTATAAATGCGGTTATATGAGAGGCTTTTCGTGACTACTTTCAAGAGCTGTTCATCAGGGGACCCCGACTGAGCCCTGCTCAGTTTGATGACTATTTGACCGAATTTCTCACTCCTAAAGTGGAAGAAGTGTGCGAGCGTCCCGTTACAGACTTTGAAATCTAGGAAGTGCTGAAACTGGTTTGCCGGCACGATACTCCAGGATTAGATGTTCTTCCTTACGAACTGTACTTAAGGCAGTCGCCCGTGTCTGCTCTAAGCTGTGGGTAGAAGCTGAGATATGATCATTGGTTTGGCTACCGATCCGAGGGTGATGCACTCGCGCGCAGCGCCTAAACTCGACAACCGAAATTGTGATTAGTTCAAGCAGCGGGATCTCACCGATGGGCGACAGGAGGAAAATTTGAGGCTACACGCCGCGATTGAAAGCAAACACCCGTGAGCTTTTCCCCGCCACAAGGCGCCTGAGACCCGTCATCTTCCGGTGACAGGAAAATCGGAGACTTGATCGGGACGGACGGAAGAAAAAAGGAGAAAGGACGACGGAACGAAGACGGCAAGCGCCGAGAGGATGGGGAGCGGCTAAACGGCCTCAAGCACGAGAGATTTCTCCTCCTCACTGGAAACTGCTTTCACCACTAGATCTCTCCCGGCCCGATGCTCTCCCACGCGCTCTCTCGCTTTCGCTACGCATTCAGGGTTCGTCAAAAAGGGCCCCTACGACTCGCGAACGGCCAGTACTCCACGGTCCGTGTTTTAAGACGGGTCGGATGTGTTGCTGATACACGTCGCAGACCCGAGGTGACGGGCGGCACACACGCGCGCTGAGATGCGCGCCGGGGATTTACCCGACGCGTAGAAGACGACGCGACGAGACGATGTCACACACCAGACAGGGGGTCGGCCGTACCGCGCCAGCTTTAAAGCTCTCGCTCCGGATAGCCCGTGTTTCTACTCTTTATTGACGATATATCTCGGAACATTCTCAGGTCATGAGTGAATATGTATGCAGATGATACCACTGTTTATGGACGCTTTTTCAAAAACAAAAAAGATCCATTCCTTGTGAACAATCTTTTCTCCGACTAATCTGTAACAGGTCAATGGGGAAATAATACCTTCCATAAGTAATCTAGAATTTTTTCATCACTAGGGGTTTAGATCCCGTGTTTTCTTGGATCATAATCAACAATTTTACTCTCCATAAGTCTCAATGTTCACTCCAGACCTCAAGTGGAATCCATATGTATATTACACCATTAAAAATCTGACATCATCTTGTATCTTTACTAGAATCACACCAGGCCCAAAATAAAGTAGTTGCCATATTTAGGCTAGAGCTAATGAGATTTTTCCCTACAACTTTGATAGAGCTCAAAATAGTTTACGCCGTCTTATTTTCCATTCTATATTTTTTCTCGCAAAGGCAATGTTACAAGCAGCTTGTCATTGTCGCTATTTCTATGGCAAATGCTCAGAAGATTTCAACTATTTAGTTCAGACCTTTGATGCTATGATACGCTACCCTACTTCCACATAGTTGAATCTCCCTTATTTTCTCCGTAAGAAAGAAGTTCCACCCTGACAGCTCTTTTCCAAGAACTGCTAATTTGTGGAACAGGCTCCTCATAATCACAAATTTCCTTTTTCACTCATATCACTCACCGCACTTATCATTACCATTTCAATTCTAACCCTTTACTTTGAGTGGCTCTTGAGCCTTAAATCTTGTATTTACTGAAAGAATCTTTGTAAAAATCAGAACATGAATTTTTTTTCTACCAATAAAATAATCGTTCCTGGAACCTCAAAAATAATTACTGGATTTTGTTCGTTGATATTTGACATCAACATCACTTTATGATAGTGCATTTATCACAACAGAACATTTTATGCTTAAACGTTTGCACCTTGATGAATTTTAAAATATATATCCATAAAGTTGACCAAAAACTTTTTCTATTTCCTAAACACAATAAAATTCACACATACACGTACGTAAATATATCAATTATTGTACATTTATTACACCTGTGAATTAATATTTTAGCAATTGGTAATCTACCGTTATTAAATACATTTTAATTCAATACATTTTTTTTTCAAATTTGAAGGTCCTTAGTGTCTTAATGAAATCTTCAAATATTTAATCATATTTTTTTCTTGTGGATATTTTCGGTAGTTTTTTAAATATGGGCCTGTGTATTTCTTTAAGTACGCATTCATTTGGGATTGCATTTCTTTTTTAAAATTTAAATGAACATTTTTATATGTTCAGTAAAGTGTGAACTGCTTTTTCAAGCAGTTCTTCATTTACAACTAACAGTTTTCAATTTTTCATCTTCTTTTTCGTCATCATCATCATCTCCAATTAATTCTTTCAGCATCCTTACTTTTTCTACATTTTATTATCTTCAACAATTTTTTTCTTCTTTTCTCTTACTTTTTTATCATCGTCACCGATTACACTTTTAATTCATGTTTTTTCTTCTTTTTTATTATCATCATCGATTACTATTTTCTTCATGTTTTTCTCTTTCTTCTTTTTTAATATCCGATTGCAGTTTTCATCATATGCTTTTCTCCTCTTATTGTCACCTTTTATCTTTTCCTTCTTCCTCTTTTCACACTTTCTTGTTTTCCCTTTTATTCTATCACTATTCTTATCTTGATATTTTATTTTTGACTCCTTCTCTTACGGTCTTTGTTTTGTTTTTCTCCTTGTTTTTTAACTTCTGTACTTTTTGTAGTAGTAGTAGTAATAGTAGTAGTAGTAGGAGGAGGAGGAGGAGGAGGAGTTGTGGTTGTAGTAATAGTAGTAGTATCCGGCAATGACCAAATGAAGCTCATGTGGAATACGGCCATCTTGACTGACAAGCGCATGGAGAGCAATCACCTTGATATCACTTGCGAACAATAACAGCTATGAATGGATACTAATAAATGTTGCGGTGTTTTGAAATAAGAACGTCGTGAAGAAGGAGCAGCGAAAATACAGAGGTACCAAAATCTGGAATTTCAAAGCAGATAAATCTACCAAACAGCAGATATTGATCTTTTGCCTGCGGGACTATTACCAAGAATCTTTTTTGGCTCATAGATCTCATTTTTGGCTCATATGCTCTATCGCTGATATTGAGCGCTTTTAAATAAGTACCACGCATATATAATATATAAATAATATACGGGTAGAGGTGGTGTAGCATCAGTCATTCTTTCTTTCTTTCTCTCTCGACTTCAACTAACCCAAGATGGCGGGCCACTACGAAAATATTCTGGGAAAAATAACAGAACGGAATCCTACTTCGGTATTTCTGCTCAACTTTATCAGTCTGTCTTAACTTCTTGATATGTTGATTTGCGATTTTTATTTTATTTTAATTTTTGTCTTTAATTTTTGTCTTTAATTTGCCTGAATTTTTTAACAGGGGTAGTATTTTGCTATTGTAAATAATTTTTACGTTTAAATCTCGTTTCGACTTCACAGTGGTTTCGCTGTTTGAAGGAATTTTTAAGGGTAGAGGTGGTGTAGCATCAGTCATTCTTTCTTTCTCTCTCTCTCTCTCTCTCTCTCTCTCTCTCTCTCTCTCTCTCTCTCTCTCTCTCTCGACTTCAACTAACCCAAGATGGCGGGCCTCTACGAAAATATTCTGGGAAAATTACAGAACGGAATCCTACTTCGGTATTTCTGCTCAACTTTATCAGTCTCTTACCTTCTTAAATTTTTATTATTATTATAATTATTGGAGTAGATAGTACCCTCCATCACCCGGTTTTACACTCCACCCACTTCTATTGAGCAGGAGTGGAGGTGATCGCCTTGTTTCTTGTTTAGGAAGGGGTTTCCGGTACACTCTCCTTCGACTTCGGTCGTGGTTTCCGGCTTTCTCTTTTCCAATCTTTTCACTTTTCCTTATTTTTTTTCAATTGGAGTAGATAGACTGAACTATCGCCCGGTTCACACTCCACCCACGTCTATTGAACAGGTATAGAGGCTCATCCCTTGTTCCTTGTTTAGGATGTGGTTTCCGGCTTTCTCTTTTCCAATCTTTTCACTCTTACGTAGCCCCCTGCACACCCGTGGCCTTACCGCCTTGCCCGGTGTGATATGATTAAAAAAAAATAACAAATTGCATATATATATATATATATATATTGATATTTATAATTATATACATACACTTTTCTCATACACACACACACACACACACACACACACACACACATATATATATATATATATATATATATATATTAATTCAGATACTTCAATCCAAGGGAAAAAAGATTTATTTGATTTTATTTTATCTTTTTCTTTTTTTTCTTTTTCTTTTCCTTTATTTTTCCTTTTTATTTTTATTTTTATTTTTATTTTTATTTTTATTTTATTTTTTAATTTCTTTGTAATCTATTTAAAAAGGAAAAGTAGACTAATTTTTCTCCAGTTTCTGAAAGGATTTTTCTGTTGCTGAGGTGATGTGTTATCCCCCGTGGGGATCTTCATATCGAAATGGCCATTCAACATTTTTGAATTAATCCTTTTTTAATATATATATATATATATATATATACACGTATACGTATGTATGTATGTATGTATTAGAAGGTCGGTCAAGCAAAATTGTATCATATCGATATATTACGAGAGTATGTATTTAAGATAAGAAGTCGTGATAATATACTTTTGAAAGGGCCACTTTCTAGAAATCCTAGAAATAGGCACCTTAAAACACTGCTAAAAATGTATTTATAGAAAAAATATTGATTAGTGATTAGTGATTAATTGCCACATATTTATGATCTAATATGTAGGAAGTAGATTTTTTTTTATTTTCATTAGATGTGTTTTTAGTAAAATTAGCCATTTCAATATGTGAACATTTATATGTGAAGATTTTATATCTAAACTAGCCATAATTATTTTTATGACTGTTTTTTAACTGATTCAGTAGAGCGGAAGTGGAGTTATATATATATATATATATATATATATATACACACCAGCCAGTAAAAGAAGTGCTGGTTGGATCAGCAGAAAGTAGATCAAAAAAGTGTTCAATGCCCATCAAATAAAAGAACTGAATATGCATTGCCAACAATATATATATATATATATATATATATATATATATATATATATATATTGCTGCTTCTGACACTAAATCGGTCGAGTTTCAATCCCGGCCAGAAGCAAGTAGATGTCTAGTCACACTGATAAGCTGTGATAAAGCGAAACAGGCTTTTATGTGAATGACAAATATATATATAAGCAACAACTTTATATATATGTGTGTGTGTGTGTGTGTGTGTGTGTGTGTGTGTGTGTGTGTGTGTGTGTGTGTGTGTGTGTGTGTGTGTGTGTGTTCATTAAAAACGACCAACAAGGAAGATTTTATTATTTTTTTGATTTAATTTTTCCAGTATTCTTACTTGTTTCCTCTTTGCTGGAGATAAGAAATGTAAAAACTGTTTCATAATTATTAACTTTGCAAGCACTTTCAGCCACTTCACTGGCCATTCTCAAGGATGTTGTGTTTCTGATGTTGTTATTTTATACTCATGTTTTGACTGTAAAATATAGTTTTAAGGTGTGCTATACTTATGGATTAAAGTGCTCAGTTGCAGGGATAGAGCGTTTGTAAATATAAAAGTGGACATTGAAGTCAACACCCAGGGGCGACAGTCTGTTCAGCAATAGCTGTTCACCACAGTAACCCAAAGATAGTCAGCTTAGTGCAGCCAGTACATACTGCCTGTGATGGTGGCCGTGCGCTTCAAGCAATCTTTAAAATCTTCCATGCATTCATAAACAATTCCACATTTTTCATAGCAAATCTTGGTCTGTAGTTCACTTGAGGCGTGAAACTGACAGTAACCATATAGTGTTGATCCCTATGGCCATATTGTTTGTTCCTAGATACAAGATCTGGCCCTTTGATACTGAGTTCCTTACTCCCATAAATATAGCAAACGTTAAACAATATTGTTGTTTTACATCTGTGGTTTGTAAGCACCCCACGCGTATTTCAGAATGTGCGTACACATACAAAATTATAAGCGCAGGCATAGATTTAAGACATACGCAATGTTAACATTTCAAAACTCATTAACAGTCGTCTGCTTTTATGCATTCAGAAATAATTCCATTTTTTTCTTACCTGTTCATAAGCATAGACACACATTCTGCAAATTATTCCTTTTTTCCTTATATTAAGTCAAATTTTTAAAAAAAGGTAAAAAAAATCCTTTTACTTTTGTTACAAATATCGATTATCATTAAAACTCTATCACTTCCTGGGTAATCTATCAGAAAATAGTTTCATTTTATAATTTTCGCATGTGTTTTTTGTTTCATACATTTTGTAATGCGCGCATTTTATTTGTATCATGGCCGATAGGAATTGTATATTTTTTGATGGTCTTTTTCTTAGCCGAACATTCCACAAGAGAAAAGAACAATTCTCCACTTGAAAGGAGCGAATCATTTACGCCATCTAACAGCCATCTTGCAAACTACACCCGCCGCCCGTCGGAGCATGTTTTACATAAAATAATCATATCTAACAATGATATTATGAGAAAAAGTAAGAACACACAATGGACTATTTATTCAAACATTAATAACGCAACTTCAAACGCATAATATACGCTATATTGCATTTAATAAATAGCAATACACCATTTAAGGTTACATTATTCATTTGTTTTTAAAAATACAGTGTGTTATGTCATAGATATGCAACGGACTTTTAAAACAAATAATGTATTAGACTGATCTCCAAAGTTGTGGATTTTTTTTTCTATTGACAAAAGTCTCAAATTTTGAGATGTCGTATCATCATAACTAGGAAAATTTAAGGACACATGTCCTCATTTTTGTTACTTCTATTGAGGCTTGAATATTTTTTTCTACAACAAATTAGCACACTTAAAGGATATTCATTGAGTTTTTTTTATAGTTTTGAATGATTGATTGATTTGTTGTTTACGTTTTATCAACTCATTATGGGTTATTTAAAGCCGGAACATACTTTGGATTGTAAGAATAATTCTTTATTTTTTCTCGGGTGAACATTGCATTGGTAATTGTTTTGGTGATACTATTTAACCCATAGCTGATTGGAAAATAGATAAATCTATACTTTTCTTAAGCAAATCTGACTGGAATTCGAACTCAACTTAGATGACTTCTTATTCTGAACCACTATCAATTACACCACCCGCACATACTTTTTATTAAGCAGTAAATAAGCTAAGAATCAAATGCATTTTATTTAATAGTTGAACATTCTAACTTCAGAAAGTATACCTTAAACAAACTAGATAAAATGATTTAAATTAATGGTATAATGATATAATTTAAATTAATGGCATAATTTTTCTAATAATTAGTAAAGATCCTCTAAATGTACTAATTTCATAATTTTTGTCAGGGGTTTTATATTTTCAAAACAGTTCATTGATTCATTTATCTGAAGTCTTGAGAAGTTATCTACTGAAACGTCGCAACAGCAAGGATCAGGATATTAGTCTAAAAAAGCCATCAGCTCTTTTTAACTGCTGCTTGAAATTTTCCAATTACTCTTTTACTTTTAAGGTATGAGAAGCTTAAACAACTGCAAATTTAATCATGTTTTTCATTATTTGTTGCGGCTCGAAGACGACATGCGAAGGTTTTTGAAATTGCCTTCTTATAGCCTTTGCCTAAAGAGGCAGGACCTACAAGATAGAAGCTAATCTGATTTCAGAGTTTTCCTTCTTCTAGACTGTTACCAAATAAGTCTATAGGGACTAGTCTGTTCTGCTATTTACCCATATCTAAGGAAGGGGGAATATAGATTTCCCAACGGTATTAGCATGTAAGTGAATGCAATGAACTCGACCTGAGTTTTCAGATTCCTCAATCTGAGCCGCTACCTATGACTCCACCGTGTCTCCAAATATAAAACTGCGTGAAAATGTGAGAAAAAATCAAGAATTCTTCTATGAGGACCATCGCTAAACAATCCATCGCACATGATTGGCATCAACTATGTCTGCTAGATCTTGACCGGTGAACTTTCCAATGACATTTCTTTGTCTCACCTTTATTTCGGTATTTCAACGATTAATTACCTACAAAAAATAAAGGGACTAACTTAGGTGAAAAATTGTTGAGATATTTTAATCTATAGAAATACCATGTCTTGAATAGAATTAACCTAACAAAAGACTGACCTAAGAGACTTCATGTTCTATTTTTTATATATATATATATATATATATATATATATATATATATATATATATATATATATATATATATATATATATATATATATCGATGTGGTGTAATGGTTAGCAAGCTTGTCTCGCTAGAACCATTACAACTGAGTAGTGAATATAATTAATTTTTAACATGTTAAAAAAGAATTTGAAAGCAATACTTTGATAAATATACCATGAATACATTGCATCTAATTAAGATTTTAGAAAATTATTTAAGCAAAACCCATATAATCAAGGAATTTTTTTCATGATATGTTCATTAACATACAGTTTCTAGAACAGGGGTTTTCAAACGGTTGAGGAATTCCAGGTGGGGGGGATTTCAGGGTTTCAGGGGGGAAATAAAAGCCTTTTACGTTTCATGTTTTTTTTGTTTTTGTTTTACTTACTTACAGAATTTTGAGTCCGTTATTAAAATTCAGCTAATAACTATGTCAGACTACAGATACATGTGTATAAATTAGTAACGATTCTAATTCTGTAAATTTATGCCTATAAATCGTACTGACTCTTTATAAAATGTCTGGGTATTTTTTTTTTTTGTTTTTTTTTTTATCACGGATGGCAATCGAATTCCATTGCAGTTTCCCATTCTTCATAATTTTGACATATCCAGAAAAAAAAAACATTTACTCCTTCCCTCTTTGTTTATTATTGATTCTGCTTTTCGCTCATTCTCATTTCCCCAGTCGCTAGACAACAAACGTCATCATAGCTACCGGAAGACCTGCGATCAGATTTTCAGTTGTAAGCTAGTAATATAAGCTAAAGGATTTCTACTGAGGACAGAAATTATAGCCTCGAGATATCATCGATGATGTTATTGCTGCTATTATTATTATTATTATTATTATTATTATTATTATTATTATTATTATTATGTCATTTTTTATCATATTTCGATTTCTGCTTTGGTCTCACTACCAACCAAGTCTGCAGAGAGACCTAAGGCAGGTCGTGGCGTGTTGTTATGGCCCCATTTCATGTTTTTTCTATCTTCCCTATCATCCCTAGCATTACATAGCTAAAGTTTTCCTTAGTGTGTGGGCTGTACTTAATAAGACAATTTTTTGTATATCTCTTAAGCTGGGGTTTCCAGGGATTCTTTCCATGTGTCTTTTTTTTTTTTTTGTTCCATTTTTTATCATTCCAAGTGCACCTACTATCACTGGCACAACTCTTGTTTTCAATTTCCACATTTTTTCTATTTCAATTTCCAGGTCTTTATATTTTGACAGTTTTTCAAATTCCTTGGTTGCTATGTTACAATTCGCTGGACAAGCCATATCAATTAATAGACAAGTTTTCTCTTTCTGGTTTTAACAATAATGTCTGGCCTGTTTGCTTCAATTTTTCTGTCTGTGTAGATGGTGTAATCCCATAGAATGGTTACATCTTCTATTTCTGTAACCGGTGCTGGGTGATATTCATACCAGTGTTTGTTTACAGATTTTTCCATAATGTTTGCACATTGTCCAATGTAAATATTGCTCAACTCTATCGTGGCGATTTTTATATTCATTTGGGGCAAGCACAGAAAAGCCTGAGATTAGGTGGTCTATTGTTTCTTGGTGTTTATCACAAAACCTGCATTTTGGATCCATATTATTATGCATAATATTTGCCTGAAAGTTTCTAATGAAAAGACTTTGGTCTTGTGCTGCAAGAATAAAGCCTTCAGTTTCAGACTTTAATCCAGATGCACGTAACCATCGATGAGTATTAACTTTGTCAACATTGGATTTATTGGCACGTTCTGGATATTGGCCATGCAGAGGTTTGTCTTGCCAGCGCTGTTTCATCTGTTCAAGAGCTTTATCTTTGGCTTTCATTTTCATATTTTTTGCCGCAATAGTTGGTTCTTGGCTTCTGTTTTGCTTTTCTACAGAATCTACTAACTGTAAATCTTGTTTGTATTTACTGCCTACTTTTATTATTGAATATTTTTTCTTTCTTTCTTTCTTTCTTTCTTCATGTATGCCTTACTAATTGTATCATCCAATCCTTTGTTGTTTCTGTGTATGTTAGTAAGCCAATAGTTGTTGTCTTGTATGAAATTCCAGCTGAATAAGACCTCTTCCACCTTCTTTACGGGATATGTATAGACGGTCTACATCAGCATTTGGATGATGCATCTTATGCTTAGAAAGAAGCTTTCTTATTTTAGTATCCATTCGCCTGATGTCGTTTAGAGTCCAGTTTAAGATGTTGAAACTATATTGGACAACTGGGATTGCAAGGCTATTAATGGCCATAACTCTGTTCTGTGAATTTAATTCAGTTTTTAATATCATTCGTAGCCTTCTATAGTACTCTTTACGCACTATTTCTTTAATTTTTTATGGTGAATGTTTTCACTCTCATTTACACCTAGGTATTTATAAGCTTCTTCTAGTTTCAATTCTTTTATTGTTACAGCAGGGTCTAAGCTAATTGAGGATGTTTCTTGTATTGATCCACGTAAAACTGTAGCTTTAGCACATTTATTCAAATTGAATTTCATTCCAATGTTTTCGCTGAAGCATTTTACAGTTTGCAGAAAACCTTCCAGCTCATTATCATTCTTAGCATATAACTTTAAGTCATCCATGTAAAATAGATGGCTTATTTTCTTTTGGCCTATTTTATAACCACATTCTGTCTTATTAAGTTGACTGGTTAGTGCTATTAATGATATGCAGAATAGTAATGGAGACAAAGAATCACCTTGAAATATACCTCTTTTGATGTTTATTTCATCAGACTTATAGGTTCCATTTATATGGTTGATGTAAAGGGTTGTTTTCCATATAGACATGCACTGTTTGATGAAATTGATGATGACGGGTGATATCTTGTATATATTTAAAATCTTTAAAATCCAGGAATGTGGCACACTATCGAATGCCTTACGATAATCTATCCAGGCAGTACTAAGATTTTTCTTTGTACTGCAGCAGTTTTCCAGGATCATTTTGTTAATAAGCAATTGGTCTTTACATCCATAACAGCCACGTTTGCACCCTTTTTGTTCAAGCGGTATCGTGTCATTTCTTTCTAAGAATAAATATGTCTGTTTTGTTAAAATAGATGTTAATAGTTTATATGTTGTCGGAAGGCATGTAATTGGTCTGTAGTTTTTCGGGTTGTTTGTGTCACCATTCTTGGGTAGAAGAAATGTAATTCCTTTGGTCACCCATGCAGGAATTTTAGTGGGATCGTCAACCATTTCTTGAAGTTCTTTGGCTAGTTTTTTATGTGCTGTATTTAAATAATATAGCCAAAAGTTAGGAATTTTATCTATACCTGGGAATTTCCAATTGTGTGCTTTTCTTAGTGCAAATTTAACATCCTCTTCTGTAATTCCAGCCCATGTCTGTTCTGGTTTATTTTTGATTCGTTCTATTTCTTGTGCAATCCAATCTACTTTTGTTATGTTCTTTAGGGCAAGCCCGTATCTTTTCCCAGAACTGTGTAACTTCTTCCATTCTGGGGGGGGGGGGGGCTGTCACTTCAATTCTTTTTTTACCTATTTCCCTGTAAAATTTCTTTGCATTGGTTTGAAAAATCTTGTTTTTTTTTTTGTTTTTTTTTTTTTCAATCTGCAAAAAAATTAAATCCCTTTGAAAAAGAAGTAAAGGAAAAAAAGTTTTAAAAAGTAAGCTTCTATCTGTATTAGAAGACTTATACCAAAAAATTCACCTTATTTATTGAATGACCCTCGTTAATGCCAAGGCAGTGGCACTATACATTAACACTGATTCTACAGTGGCTTCGAAAGAATCTACGCTTCAGGTTGTCTGGTAGATCAAATTTTCTGATTACATCCATTTTATTCAAAGTGACCCTAACTTCATTTATGCGAATTTTTACATCTTTAGCATCAGAAATTATTTTACTTCCTCGGTATGCAAAATACCTGGACATTAACCAAAACCCTTTGATTTAACCTTGATGTAACCTACACTCGATGCTGAGAGCTATACTTAACATCCGAGTGTAGGTTCCATCAAGCTTAAATCCAAGCGTTTTATTTAATGTGCAAACTGGACCCCCTGTAATTTTTATAAAGATTAATTTATAAGAAATTAATATTCTTTATTGTTCTATACTAATATGAAAAAAACGAGAAAGATTCGCACTTATTCGCCGCTTACAATTTATTTACGCTTGATTTAGTATAATTTTAGATTATATTGTTAAATTAAATTATCAGTACGTGGCTTTTGTGCTATATTTTAAGTAAATAAAATATATTATTTAAATTAAGCACCATAGATATCCACTTAATTTGCTCACATTTAGGAGATATTTGACTAGTTGCTTCATAATTTATGCTTTAGGTTATTTGGTGGTTTGAATGCTAACATTCGAATCTCAACGATGTCACTTCTTGATAATATCAACCTCGGACACCGTTGGAAAGTGCCTGAAAACACCATAAAACTGGCTAATTTTGTTAGTTAAATTGAGAAGAAATTTCTGGTGGTTGTACTAACACGAAATCCCAAGGCATGGTGACTGAGAGTTTCAGCGTAATGGCTTTGTTCAACTACAGAATACACCAGATTGTGTGCTCTTTGTCAGAAACTAACGTCCGCTCGGTATAGTTGCAGCAGGTTAACTCTTGCGTATCGAAAATATACAACTGTGTCTTAGCAGATACGCCTTTCTGTCAATAAGCCCAACTTAGTGAGGCACAATATCCAAGTGCTAGAACACGCAGTGAGAAGCACATTCACGATATTAACGAATTAGCGTAGAGATTAACTTACTGTCTGCTACGGTAGGCTCCCAATTGTGCAAGTTTTTCACATTGTCGATCAAGATTTAGATAAGAGCGTCAAGCCTCGAGGTGTGGCTTTGAATATTTCGAAGGTGTTTAACATGGTTTGTCATGACATTCATCGTTATGCTGGTGTTCTTCACAAGTTAAAGAGCTATTCTGTCTCTGGCCGAATATTTGACTTGATCCAATCTTTCGTAACAGATCGTATTGAACGGCCACTGTTCTAGATCCTTTCACATTAATACGGGATCTACTTTGGCTCCCTCCTTGAAACTACATTGTTTCGTATTTTCATCAATGACCTTCCCGATGTCACGAGTTCCCAAGTTGGTATTTATGCTGATGTCTCAATTATTTATGTATGAATAGTAAATCTGGTATGTCGGATAAGTTCAATCTTGCAGCTGATCTAGGAAAGGGCCTCCAATTAACTGTTAACTGGGGCAAGAAAGCACTTGAAAAATTGTAACGCTTCCCCAACGAAACTGCTATCTTTCAGCCATCATAAAGAACTATTTTTGCTTCCCATCAGCATGGCTTGAAGAGCAACTGCTTGTTTTTTTGTTTTTGTTTTTTCGTTTTTTTTGGGGGGGGGGGGTCACGTTTTCCACAGACATGTAGTGGAATAATTATATTGAATCATTTGCTAGATCTGCTGATAGGAAAATTGTTTCAGTGTGTCATGTCAGACAATTCTTTTCCCCAGAACCATTCTTGCATGTTTTTAGTAAATCTACTATTCTTTCGTGCACTGAATATTGCTGTCATATTTGATCTGGTGCGCCTGCTATATATCTCGAGATCCTCGACAAAATCCCAAGAAAGATTTGTATTGCTATCGGTCCTAATCTTGGCTTCAATCATTTTCCTGCCACCGTGACATAGCATCCCTGTGTCTTTTCTATAAATGTTTTGATGACAATTATTCCAATGAACTTTCATTCCTAGTACCTTGGCCGCATGAATTAAAGCGTGCTATTAGATTGGCAACTAGGTCTCACTGTCTTATTGTTGAAATAGCTAGATGCTACCGTAAGTTATACTTTTTTCTCTCTCGTGCTTCTCACCTGTGAAACTTTCAGTTTCTTACTTCCCTTCGATCTTCAAAAATTTAAATGCAACGTCAATTGCTATCTTCTTGAATTTTTATTATTATTATTCTTTCTCTTCACTGGCGTATTCTCATTTTCTTTCACTCTCAGTGACCCCCCACTTGCGTCTTAGTGGCATTATCACCTTGCTTGGGGCGAAAAGATTAAAAACAGAGATAGAGAAAGAGAAATAGAATGACGAGGCTCTATTTCTATTTTCATCTTCTGATTACCAATAGATTAGTTGTTATACTTTCTCGGTTTATTTATTCCAGTTTTTCACAATTCAAGATTTTGAACCGAAACAGACTTTTTAACAATTTTTTAAGCGTTTTTATTTTGTTTATTTATTTATTTATTTATTTTTAACAATTCGGCAAACTTCACAATTTAATAAATTTTAAAATTATTATCACTATCTACAGAAAAATATGCTTTAAGCTCATTTATCAGAAGTCATTTTTTTTTTGGTGGGTAGAGGCTCCCACGCATGCTCTCTCTTTCTTTCTCTTTCTCTCTCTCTCTCTCTCTCTCTCTCTCTCTCTCTTCTTTCTTTTTACTTTTATTTATATGTCTCTCTCACACACACACACACACTCTCTCTCTCTCACTTTCTTTCTTTCTGTCTTTCTTTCTTTCTTTCTTTATCTCAGTTCTTCAGATATCCTTTATTTTATTTCAAAAGTTCTTTTCTTCATCATATTTCCATTTCGCACCAGAAAAAGGCGCATTCTTCCGGCTTAAGAAACAAAAATGATTTTTTTAAACAAAGAGTGGATTGCCTCGCATATTTTTTATTGTTCTTTTCTTTACTTCCTTGTATTTCATCCTTTTTTATTTGGAATAAGTGTTAATCTTTTTATCCTTCCTTTTTAATTTTCTTTACTGTTGATCGTGAGTTTCATACATTGTCTTCTCTTTGATTTTCTCTTGGTCAGTATAAATAAATATCCTCCGATAACAATAAAAAAGGTGTACTCGGACATAGAGAACTGAATAGCATTTTCGACTGTCACTATTTGCTTATAGACGCAGGAGACAACAATACATCCCAGTCAGCGGGTACAGTTTTCCCGGTACACCGCTATATTCTGAAACTGTGGTGTAAGTACGGGAATATCATTCCCTTTGAGAAACATTGTCATAGCACCATAGCAATTTCTCGCGCAATGTTAATTGAAATCCGCGAAAACTGAATGACTAGACTAAAGTCGTTAAAATTTCTTTATTTATGAGATGGCTTTCATTTTATTCATTCAAGCAGAAAATTAAAAAAAAAATGAAAGAAGGTTATTTTTATTACTATTATTATTTTTGGTTCACTGAAAGTACGGCCTAACACCTTTTTTGACCATCCCGTATCTATTTTGTTTTTCACTATATGTTTTACCTGTACAAAGCTCGGGGGGACACTCTAGGTAGATGGTTACGTTAAGGGGTAGTTTATATGGCTGGGAGGGGGAAAATAACGGTTGATTGTAGACCAACAGATCAATATCGTTGGGATCAAGGAAGCATCCTCTTGGGAGTTTGCCCCATAGGATCGTAGTTTGCAGGAAGTAGCTGTCTGAGTGGAACTAATATTTCACGGAGGTAGTGTTGGTTGTTTTGTTACTATGCAAGTGGCAGTGCGAGTCGGAGCCGTGAAGGTTAGAAATAACGGAACCGGGAGAGACAGTTCGTCTGAGCACTTTTTATGGTAGTAGCGATAGAGCAGTGAGAGACTCGCTACACCCAGCCTGTGAGAGAGAGTTTGGAATGTGGAAAATAACTCTTCTCCAACAAACCGCTTTTGACCTCTATTAAGACTAAAAGAGGTCTGGGCAGCTCCTGTCTAGTACTCCATTTTCGGCCCGATCAGGTTTTTATAAAGGTACTAGCAGTATAGTCCGGCGTTGCTCGGGTGTAATGAAAGCTTTAAAACTAATCCATGGTTCTGGAGCTCAGACTCTTTGGACGTTGGCACGAAAGACTAAAAATCAATAGTTGTTTCCAGTTAAAAGGAAACCGTAGACTGAAAGAAAAATGAATGGATGTAAGTCAAATTTTGATTTCCTGGTATCGATATCAAATTTTCTGCACTATTATAAGAACTGCAACTGTGAAACTTCTGAATATCGTTTCTTATGTCTTTGTCTATGAGTGTATCAAATTTTATTAAAATCGGATCACTCCTTCTATAACCCGATATTTTCGATTATCGATTTTCGATATTTATCGGAGGTATCTCGACATAAAACCTAGCTAAGAACACTCGCAGACGCTTATATTACAACTGTGTAAATTTTCAAGAAATTCGGTTCAGCCGTTTCGGAATCTATAGGTAACGGATACACACACACACACAGACAAAGTTCCATTTATAAATAAGTTTAGATTAGATTTAGATAGATAGGATAGCATGAGGAGACTGGTATTTACTGAAGCGTTATAAGGAGCTGATCATTTTACCTGCATTTTCAGCAATGAATCGTACATAGGAATTCCACTTGAGGTCGGGTGTGAGTCTAAGGCCCAATATCCTCTCAAGACACGGGGCCTCCTCGAAGAGATATCTATTCATCGTGACTGGTGGTTGTTTGGGGTCTGATCGGTTGTGACAGAACGTAACCAGTTCAGTTTTGGAAGCATTAAATGTACCCAGCCTGTTTTTCCCACACCGGTAAGTTAGTGTTAGATCAGGGTCAGCTGCCAACCTTTGATCGTCAAAACTTTTGAAGGTGCACCTGTATACCACTGTGTCATCAGCATAGATGTTTACAAATGATCAGAATAAATTCTTAATTCATTTATGTAAATCAGAAAGAGGGTTGGTACGAGAAATGACCCCTAGGCCTCGGATGATAACTACCTTCAGGGCGCTATCTGTTAAGAAGGATTTATAATAGAGAAAACTCTTCCAGTGATTCCATAGCCGGATAGCTTGTGCAGAAAACCTTTGTGCCACACTTTGTCAAACACCTACGAGATATCTAATGCTATGGTCCTTGTGGGATGTGTGCTGTCAAGGGCCTTACTTATTCTGTGTGTAATGGTAGTTAGAACGTCAGCAGTAAATCAGGCTGATTTAAACCCGTACTGCTCGTAGTACAAGAAGTTGTTTCTATCCACGTGCTCAACGACCGTCTTCTTGATAATGGCCTCAAAAATTTTGCTGATGATACTGAGGAGACTAATTGGTCTGTACTGGGAGAAAGATTGGTTGCCCGCGTAGTCCGGACATACACTTGCCACCTTCCACATACTTAGGAAAGACTTCTCCTTCAAGCAGTAGTTAAATAATTTTGCTGGAATCGGAGATAATTCGTGGGTTGATATTCCAGGAAGTCCACTGAAAGTTTATCCGTGCCAGTGGGTTTTTAGGGTCGAGATTTTTTGATAAGTGTAGAAACTTTTCTTACTGTATATATGTAAAATATTTATACATAACAAAAAATCTGAAGACTTTTGGTCATTGTTTCTTTATGGATTAAAAACAATTTTAATAAAAAGAAATTAATATGTATGCATTTAGGTGTTATCCTATATGAAAATCTAATGAAATTGCTTATTTTGTTAGCTCAACATTGCAACTACGGCACGACGGGGGGGGGGGGGAGATCATCAGACACCCATAAACATACTGAGAACTAAATTGAAGACTAAATTTTGCACTTTAACTCAGTCTAAGACAATGTTATTGAGCTTAACTGAATCATTTGTCTAAAACCATTTTAACGCCATGTATCTTTATGACGTAGTTGATCATGACTCTCCACAGATTCTTTTTATCAATTAGATGTAGATTATTATGCATTCTTGGGAAAGATAATGAATTGGTTTTCCGTCGCCCTCTCCACAGTTTGAGTTTAATTTTTTCCTTCCGTTAGACTGGTTGCTAACCAAGGCTAGAAAGCCCTGTCTACCCTGCTTTATAACCCATAGTTGGTTGAGGGAGGGGAGGGAAGAAAAAACGGATTTACTCCTTGATCTAAGGTATTAGAGCGAAAATAAACGCGACAACTTCGCTTGAACTTTGAACTCAGCTCATCGATTTCTTTTGCCGAGGTGATATCCATTACATTGCCTAGATATCGCTAAAACCATTTTCAAAACAAATCAGAAATTTTTTTTTTTTCGAAACAGGCTTTTGAAGCAGTCATAAGCAACATGTTTCCAGTAGTGGGCTGCATGATCTATCATACGGCCGGACACACAACTAAAAATATTCAAGGTAATTTTTCATAGTAGATGCAGTTGTTCAATGCGAAACCTATCCAGGCACCGTCTATGGAAGCGACTACGTCTCAGTCATCTGCAATCTAAGGGTGAAACTCCGGAGAATGAATAAGCCTAGTGCAGCACCAAGACTGCAATACAACACACTCGTGAATGACCTCAACATGCAGAAAGAATACACTAACAGCGTGAAAAACAAATACGAAGAACAAATTGGAAAAGAAAACTCGAAATGGGGCTCACCAAAGGAAACGATGTTGACATCAGCAAACAACATTGCCCCAAAAGAAATCAGACGCAGAAGAAAAAAATAAGTGGATGACTGAAAAAGATTCTCTACATGATGCAAAGGAGACAGAAAATGATACCAAGATACGGAATGGAATACAGGAAACTACACAAAGAAATAAAGAGCAAATGCAGACAAGCTAAAGAGGTATGGCTCAACGACAAATGTGCAGAAGTAGAGAGATTGAGCAAAACTAATAAAGCAGACATGCATAAAGAAATAAGAGAACTGACAGGACAAAAACCTGCTCCTCAACAGGATGTATAAAATCCAAGGATCTAACGATCATATTAGAGAAAGAGGAAATACTTCAGCGATGGGAAGAATACATAAAAGATCTTTTCCAAGACAAAAGAGAGCAACCGATAATACACAAAGATGAGGACGGACCGGAAATATTAAAGTCCGAAGTAGAAGATGCAATGACCAAACTGAATAGAAACAAAGCAGCTGAACCAGACTGGCATTGTAATAGGGCTTCTGATAGCCCTGGAAGAATTTGGTATGGAGAAAATTACAGAAATGATAAATGAAATTTATAATAAAGGTGACCTAAGCAAGTCGATCTTCATAGCACTGCCTAAGAAGCCAGGTGCAAACGAGTGCGAACTCTACCGAACAATCAGTTTAATGAGCCACATTACAAAACTGATCGCCTGAATCTTGATGAATAGAGCGAGAAGCAGAATTAGGCCAGAGTTAGGACAAGAACAGTGCGGGTTCGTCAAAGACACTGGAACAAGAAACAACATATTTATGTTTAGGATGCTCTCCAAAAGGCCAGTACAAATGAAGAAGGACTTGTACCTATGCTTTATCGATTATGCAAAAGCGTTCGACAAAATACACCACAAAGAATTGATGGAGATGCTCAACAACCTCGACATATTTGGGAAAGACAAGAGTAATCTAGAATCTCTACTGCCAGCAAACTGTTTGCATACAGACAGATAAGGAATTCAGCAGTCATACAAATATAGAAAGGGTCGTAAGACAAGGATGTGTCTTTTCACTGGATCTATTCAACTTGTACAGCGAGATTATTCTGAGGACCCTAGATATTATGCCAGGATTTGTCATCGGAGGCCACAATTTGAACAACATAAGGTACGCATATGATACAGTGCTGATAGCAGACATGGAAAGAAAACTACAAGGCCTCCTATAGAAAGTAGCTGAAGAGAGTGACAAGAAAGAACTACAAATAAACTGCAAGAAAATCGAACGCATGGTCATCAGCAAAGAGTAGTCCAAAATGCCAAATACAGGGGGTGGGGTTCCTAACATCAAGCAGGTACAAAAATTTAAATATCTAGGAAGTGTTCTAACAGAAGACGGAAAGTGCGTCACAGAGATCTGAAGGCGAACTGGCATGGCAAAGGACGCGTTCCAGAAGTTGAGTAGAGTATTAAGAGACAAGAAAATTTCGCTACAAACAAAGAAAAGAGTACTGGATTGCTATGGGATGTCAGTTCTTCAATATAAAAGTGAATGATGGACAATATCATCAAAGATGAAGGAAAAACTTGAAGCAACTGAAATGTGGTTCTACAGAAGGATGCTGTGAATATCATGGATCGAGCATGTGAGCAATGATGAGGTTTTGGAAAGGATGGAAACGAAAAGGAAATTAATACTGAGCATCATGAAGAGATAGCTAAAGTTCCTGGGACATGCAATGAGAAAACATTTATTCTATAATTGAAAAACTGAAGTCTTGGTATAATATTATCACTGATGATAGTGTGATTAGCACAAGTCGCTGCGTGAGATTTATTTCAGATTTTGAAAATTTATAAAAAGTATTTTTCTGTGCAATGTTTAGTGTTTCAAAAGCAAAAGATGTTTATACATATGATCTTCTTTAGGGAAAATCGTCTTTGGTTTAAAATGAGAAAAATGTTACTTTCACCGAAAGTTTACAAAATTCAAGAAACATTTTACGCAATCGTTGTTTATACATGTGGTTTTGTATGAGAGTGTGTTAGCGAACAAGTGGAAATTATAGGGAACAAAAATTTAAGAAAGGTTATTTTCCTTTAAAAATTATTCGTGCAACTCCAGAAAGTTCAAACACAGGCCGCATGCAACACGGGGTCAGCAGTTTGCCCATGATTGTTCTAAAGCTTTTTGTAAGCTCTCATAAGCGAAAATAACCTATAGGTTTCATGCTAGAAAATAAGTACTAATGGAAAGTTTTTTTTTAAGAAAAAGCACATCATCTTTAAAAAAAAAGGGGGGGGGATCATTTTATATGAGGGACAGATAAAAATATACAATTAGGAATCTTTAAATCTAAATAGATGGTTTACGCCTCCTCTTAAATTCTGATTTTTTATTCAATTTGCCCCAAGCAAGGCAACAATACCACTAAGACGCAAGGGATAGCTGTGAGTGAAAGTGAAAGTGACTGAAAATATTTTAGAAAGGACCGGAAACAAAAATAAACCTCTATGTAAACCTCCCAATGTGTCCTTCGCGTCGATGCCCAAAATCTCCGCAGCCGATCGATACTCGATCACTTCGTTCCAAACTTGGTTCTGTCTCACGTTGTGTTTGATTGATCACAAAGCCCGTTTGGGTAAAAAGTCGCCGTGATCCGCTGAAATTAAATAAAAAATAAAAAAATGAATATTATTTTAATAAAATAAAATGACCTAAACAATACTAAAATGTTGTTCTTAATACAATATAACTAAGTATACCACAATCATGTAATCCAAAGTCTGACTTAAACTCATAGATAGTAGAAAAAAAATCTATTGTTCAATAAAAAAAAAACTAAATTCCAACCTCCTGATTAAAATTACTGTCTACCCTTAAAAAAATCTAAGGTCCCAATATGTATCTTACCCAGACAAAAGTAAGAAGTGACATGTCTGGATCTGCCCCCTTCCATAACCCAAATTTTAAAATCTCCATGGTTACATAATTCTAAATCTTGACTGAACACTTTTGACAAACCTAAACACATTTTCTCCAACTACCACTCCCTATTTTTTTTTAAATAACAAGAAATTCATCTTATATTTTCAAAAATAAATCGTTTTCACCATTTATTTTTACATATCGTCTGAAGAGGAGCAGTTTTGTTCTGAAACATGAAAATTTTTGTGTAATGGTATTATGCTTTTATAAACAATTGTAATAACAAAATTACAATATATATATATATATATATATATATATATATTTCTGTTAATACATGAAATTCTAGAGCGGTATCTATTTTCATATGTTTAACCAAAACTATCAGAAATTGTCAATAATAAACTCCGTGTTCACATAAAATGTCTGTTGGATTCTTATTATATATTTACGATTTTAAAATAAGCTGTTGCATATACAAATCAAAATTGTGGATGAATTGTCCTAAAAACATGAACTTTGTACAATTTATATAGTTATGATTTGACTGTACAATTTAATATTCGAAAAATTAAAATAAAATATTAGGCAGGCAGATTTTGTCGGTTCGATGAGACAAAGCTTACTTGTTTAAACGAATTTTTAATATAAATATATATAAAGTGGATATTGAAGTCAGCACCCAAAGTGGATATTGAAGTCAACACCCAGTGCTAAATGCAATCATCAGGTCGTGGTCTGACGATTACGTTTCCTATGAAACATTCTGTCGCCTCTGGGTGTTAACTTCAAAGTTCACTTTTATGTTTACATACGCTCTGTCACTGATATTGAGCCCTTTAACTCTTAAATATAGCAAACCTTATATTTTAACACACACACACACACATATACATATATGTGGGGGGGGGGGGGGGCATGTGCGCATCGCTCATTCAGTAACGAATAAGAGCACTCTGGCTATTGGGCGTGTATAATGATAATATACACGATAAAAATCTGCCTTCTTTTACCGAGCGCCCATAGCCCAGAAGTAGAATCACCAACTGACGCCAATTCGGTCGGGTTTCAATACTGGGTTAAAAGCAATCGGAGTCTAACCGTACTGATGAGCTGTGATACAGCGAAACAGATCCGTCTGCGGATGTCTATATATATATTAGATGATTCTCATATTTGAGTAGAAGTCCCGTTTATTTATTAAATAGTATATTTATTCATTTTCGTCTACGGGTCGGAATATTCAAGAAAAATCTTATCAAAGGAAATAGACGTTCTCTAGCAAAATTCGACCTGCGTTTTACTGACAATAATGTTTATACTGATCAAGAAATCTGTCATATTAATAAAAAATCTATTACTTTGTTTAGAAAAATTGCATTTAGAACAATTTTACGTTACCTGTGGAAAAAAAAAAGACTGAATGCAAGGGCAGCAACAACAAATGAATTATATGAAAGCTCCAGAAACTGTCAACGAACATATGACACAAAACTGCTTCAAGCTTTTCGAAGACAAACCAAGGTCAAGGAGACTTTCTGTTCTGGAAGATGAGGCATTGCTTGAAATAGTTGAACAAAAGCCAAGCATAAGTACTTACACATTGTCAGCAGAATTTGGTCCATCACAATGCTTCCTTACTCGATACCTCCATAATCCATAGTCCTTGTGAACAAACGCTGTCGAGAAGTTCCTCATGAACTGACCAATGACCAGGCTCAACAAGAATTTAAATGTAAAGTCAATAGTCATATCCTATCTCACTAACCTGCATCCTCTCTCTCTCTCATGCTCCTTTCACCGTCCACTCCACTCTCATCAGTATTCTCATTCTTCTCTTACCCACTTCCTGACACCCCCTATAATTTGTCACTCTTTCTCATAACTATCCTCCTATGTAACCCCCTGCAAAACAGTGGCAGAAAAATGCTTTACTTGGGGCGATATGATTATAAAAAAATGTCTATTTTCAGCAATTTTTATACTCTCTATAATAGCACTTAAAGACTATTATAGTAAATTAACAAAAATCTTTGAAAATGATTTAGTTTGCTGAAAGTGCTCAGAATCAGCAAATTTTTA
Source organism: Ascarosepion bandense (assembly GCA_037127315.1). Taxonomy (NCBI): domain Eukaryota; kingdom Metazoa; phylum Mollusca; class Cephalopoda; order Sepiida; family Sepiidae; genus Ascarosepion; species Ascarosepion bandense. The sequence goes on along the minus strand of JBBBDQ010000547.1, from coordinate 6,552,626 downwards.
GGCGATTTTTAAACGACTTAAGTCCAGAAAAAATACTTGTACACATATAATAAAATATAATAAAAATTTAGACAAAAGTAACTACCAGTCTTGTTTAACGAAACATGTATTTAAAAAAAACAAAGA
>JBBBDQ010000547.1:6530000-6547500 GCA_037127315.1 Ascarosepion bandense | reverse complement strand
AAACTTTATAGCTATCAAGTTGCAGTCTGCCATCATTATAATAATAATAATAATAATAATAATTATTATTATTATTATTATTATTATTATTATTATTATTATCATATATATATATGGATAATTCCATACCAACTGATCCAATAGTCACACGAGCACAATCTAAAACTAAAATCCTTAAATTTTTAACTTCCTTATGCATTTTTGGATCATGAGCTATGGCTTTTTGAAATTTAGTATTTCAAAATAACACGATTTGCAAATTTTTAGTACTTCCTAATTTTACATTATAAGAAGTTACTAAGGGCTAAGTTAATATTTGGAAGCTCTATTCCGATTTGTATTTTATTTCTATTTCCTATAGTGTTATATATATAGGCTGATAATTATAACGAAAATAGTTATTTGGTGTTTGTTTGGGTGTGTATTATAACACCCACAGAACCATTAGCAATAGAGTAAAAAAAATAACGTTCATTATACTCACCTGATGATTTAACTTATGAAAAACGTTGAAATATTTGTTTTACAAGAGTTACGTGATTTCTAGTTGACAAAAACTTACCCCCACTTCAAAAAAATTTTTTGGTCTTTTTCGAAAGCTTCTTAAGTAGTGTAGACAGTTGAATTCAGGATTTATAATGTTCTCAATTATAGATTAATCTCTTATCTTTCAATCATAAAAATTAAAAACCTTTATTCGAATCTTAGTAAACACACCATTGAAAACGATACAAGTACAAAAAAATTTTGCCTTAAAATTAAAACGTATTTTGACATTTAGAATCTATGGCAAAATAAATTTTATACATTCTTATATTTAGAATATTAACTCTGAATCATGTTCTTCTCGTCTGACTAATTTTGAAGCCATTCAGGCTCCGGTTCCATTCCCTTCTCAAGCTCCAATTCAAAAATTGCAGGAGACTTTTTACCATGTTCAGTTTCATAAAAAAAACAGCCACCTCATTTCTTAAATAGAATTTTTTCAATTTATTTATTGTACATATTTACCTAATATGTGAAAAAAATATTAATATTTTGAATATTAGCGCGAATTTCTAAGTTCCAATATTTGTTTATAAACGTAAATTCTCATGTTCTGTGTATTGTTTTCTGTTTGACCGCTTTATATAAAACTGAAGCTGCTTCTTATCCATCATCATCTCAATAAAAAAAAAGGCTTTTTTGTTTTAAGCAAAATTTCAGGCTGTCAAAATTCATCTTATTGTTTATTCGATATATTCTCATTTCTTATTATTTCTTTAGAAAGGTGAAAAATGCCACCTGAAATAGTTTACACTCATTGCTATAGCATGTAATACATCCGGAAAAAATTAAAATTATCTAAAACCATTAATCCTATTTAATAAAAAAATCTTTGTTCTAAAAGAACTCAGAAATTTTAGTATGCTTTCTTCTGAAGAGAATTAAATCATTGTTGGGTCTGTACCAATTTTCAAAGAGAAATAAAAAAAAACTATAAACACTTTTGCTGGTGAATAAGATTTTTAGTGGTAGGCAAAAAAAGAAAGAAAAACGCTACGTGTTCAAATTTGAATTAAGGAACATTAAAAAAAATATCTGTCAACATTAAGGAAAGAAAATTATGGAGGACACTAAGTGGTGCAAATTTTGACATGTTGCTAAACGAAAGTAAATTAATGTTTTTGTTATTATAAATATATATATGGTTAAATAAAATAAAGACAAGAGGAAAACTGCATTTTAAATCGCCTACGCGTTTCGTCATGTGATGGACTTTATCAAGGCAAAAAGATGAAATCATAGGACGAAACGCGTAGGCGATTTAAAATACAGTTTTCCTCTTGTCTTTATTTTATTTAACCATCCTGTCCTTAATCTCAGAGTACATTTTTACATATATATATATATATATATATATATATATATATATATATATATATATATATATAAAAGTCGCACTATTCATAATTTATATATATATATATATTATGACTAGTGCGACTTTTCCAGTATAGATTTTGTATATTACACTAAAACGAACAATTGTATCCTAATATAATTCGAACTTCCGACCTGGGGGTAAGCTGGCAGATCAGCTATAACCCTAAGATTATGCTGCTTGAACAGTACAGTAAAATAGCAAATACAAAAATGAAATAAAAGAGTATCCAGATACTACACTGACCCAAGGCAGACGTCCGAGAAACGACACTTTAATCCTGTATTTACTTGTCGCCCCTCGGTTTCTTGATTTGACACAAGTTCGTTCTTAACATGAAAGAAGGAAAGTGAGTGTAGGAATTGGTATTGCATGGAGATTGGGATTTTCACGCTTTAAGTAATCATCAGAACCCGCGATCTGCTTATATCTGCAAACGCTCCATTCCTGATGCTAAGCACACTTCACTCATAAATATAGTTTTAAACTATGTGTAGGTTAGAACGTTCGTTTTACCAGATATGAGATCCAGGTTCGAATTTCAACGTGGTCGATTTGTCAGGGAGTCGACTTCTTGATGCAATCAATATGGGAAGCCATTCCAGCGTGCACCACCGTTGGAAAAAGCCTGAAAACCAAACCACAGATTGGCCAAAGTTTTGTGAGTGAAATTGGGTAGACGGAACTCTCCAAATGCCGTGGATGATTTTGCTAGCACCAAGTCACAAGTCATCATGGCCGAGTGTTTGAGCGTTTAATCTGCTGATCGCCCTAAATTACGCACTCTGTAACTAATGCCCGCTCAGCGTAGCTGCAGTATAAACAACGGGAAAGGGGCTTTGTAGCTGTTGAACAAACACAATTGTACCTGAGCAGGCGTCTGCAACATGGATTGGCTAGTAAACCTAGTCAACTGGTGTACTCGGACACGTGTTTGTGCGTGCATATATATAGACCTTGCATTTTTTTTATACACAGAGTACACTCGAAACGACCAAAACTCATTTCCCATATTCAGTCAGTTAAGTGCCATACATGATACACACTTGGGCGATCATGTCTGAAAGAGACATGACTGACTGGGCAGAAGATTATCCCGCAGTAGGTTGCCATTGCTTTCTGCGGTAGACTGGTTGCCAACTAAGGCTATAGAACCCAATCTGTCCTATTATTTAATCCATAACTGGAAGGAATAGACGGTTTAATGCCTTTCCCAAGAGTATTTGCGCGTAAGTGAATGCAATTAATCCGGCTGGAATTCGAACTCGGCTCCCCGATTTCTCGTTCCGAGCCGATATCCAATGCTCCACAACGCACATATTAACTTTCTCAAACTTCCCCCGTATCTCGAGATAAGCACCTTAGGTAAGTGTGTGTGAATGTGAGTGCGCGTGTTTGAATGTGTGTGTGTGTGTGTGTGTGTGTGTGTGTGTGTGTGTGTGTGTGTGTGTGTGTGTGAGCGTGAATGCATACATGAGTGTGTATGTGTGCGTGTAGGTGAAGGAGTGTTTGAGTGCGTGTATGCGTAAATTAATGTGTGAATGCATGAGTTTGTGCCTCGCTGTGTGTATGTCTGTCTTTCTTTTCTTCCACTATTTCCGCTATATACGTATTTATTTATCTGTCAATTCCTTCTTCAGGACAACATTTTTTTTCAATTCACTTTTTCCCTAACCCCCACCCTCACAAAACATTGCCGCCTTCTCATCGTCGTTGTAGTTGGTGGTGTGGAGGGGGTTACCGTCATCGTGATTAGCCTGACAAATACAGGTGTTCTCTCTCTGGATCGCAATAAGTGTAAGGTACTTAGTTTTATTCAGTCTGTCGCAAAAGTCACGGAGGGTTTTAAAAACATATTATTTCTGCTAGCTCATTATTATAGTATTTTTTTTCTGAAATTTACAAAAAGCAATATTTCTATGATGCAAGTTTTGTTGAAAACTAATCAGAGTTCCTTAAGATTTTAAAAAAAAAAATCTATGTTTCCGAGAAGAATTTGAAAATAAATTATCCAATGTTTTTCTGAGAACTCTTGGCATTTGTAGACTATTATCAAAGATCTGTTTATATGTCTGAAATGAGATGTTGTAACTATTTACACTATTTACATTGTTCGGACTGTTGTACTCATCTTTATTGTCATATTCACCTGAAGAAGGCCGGATCGTACAACTGCCGAAACGTCATGAATATGACAATAAAAATGAGGACAACAGTCAGAATAATGTAAACATTGTCAAAGAGTTTTATTTGTCTGTTTATAAGGGTAATGGTAATGTTAACCATTTCCCTGCAACTCTCGGTTGAAATTTATAAAATCTTTCTCTAAAAATAATTTTTCAGGAAAATAGGTTTCTCAACTCTAGTATCTATTATATTTCTTTCCATTATAGATGCAGGTTTCTATCCTAACATTTTATTTGAATTCGTATGAAGCTTCAACATTTTGAGTATGTCAATGGTTGCTCTTCAAGTTACATGTCATATCTATTTTAGATGTTGATACTGTTGAAAATCCTCAAGTTATGCGGTTTATGTTATTTGGTACAGTTTGTGATCCTGTAGCGCCAATTCACTAGGTTCGAAGAATTGTGGTCTATACCAAGACCCATAGGCCTCTCTCACTCAAAGCTATTTTCAAACATTGATCTTAGAACGCTTTTATATACAGCTAAAAGTTTAGAAATCTCTGAAGGAGTTTGGCTTCATACATGATATTCATACAAAAGTATCGATCTGACGAGGCTGTTTAAGAAGTTGACTCGAGTTTCCAGGCTCATCTACTGGTTTTGTAACAACTTGCGGTGATGGACAAAACTATCTCTAGCGCAACCTATTCTATGTTTAATTTCCTTTTCTCCTATACTATATGACTGATTTATACACCAAGGTATTTTAAATGTTTGATATTTATTAATTCCATATCGTGAATTTTAATGATGGACTCAGGTATGTGCTATTGCTGTTTTCATTTTAAATCCAGATCATAGTTTATGTTTTGAAAAGGTTTATGCTGAGTCCTATTTCTTGGAAAACTTACTAGAGGATGTTAATTTTCTGTTCAGGATCATTCTTATCCTAACCATGAATATTTATGTCATCAGTATAGTACACTATCATCATCATCATCATCATCATCATCATCATCATCATCATCATCATCATCATCATCATCAGTACATTGACTTCAGGAAAGAAAAGCAAAGCTTCTATCTATGTTGTGTTTTCTTTGGTAATTTTCGAATTATTTCATAATGGCATATGATTGCTGAAAGCACTCATAAGACATGGAACAATTTATGTTCAAAACCTCCCAGGAAGCCAGAAAAATGTTTCGAACAATATAAAAATTAATAAAACTTACATATGTGTATCTAAGAAAGATCAACAGATTCGCTGTACATGTAACAAATAAGCTTATACCCATATATTATTATATATAATTTTGTATATTTAGAGAAGGGGATGCTTCAGAACGCTCTATCTCTGATATTGATATCAAAGATAGAGCGCTTATATACATATATATTCGTGTAGTTACGCAGCATATTTTCTTTTAGGCATGTTAGATTAAATAAATTGCGAACAGTATGTCTGCTTATTTTTAATAAAATCCGTTCATATTCACGGATAATCTTTCGCGTATTATAATTGAAAGATGTAAGAAATAAGTTGTAACATTGACAGATGATTTTATTATTCATTTCTCGATGTTTTCAAGTACTTTCAATCTCCTTCCGATATCATCTTCAGGAGTGTGAATTGTGATAACAAACAATAACCGCAAAACTGTGTTGCTAAAAATTATTGTAAATTTTCTTCTTGCTTCAAATATAACGGAAGGATTGTCCATAATTTTTTTTGTCCCAAGTGCTTTCGGCCACTTCTATATTCATTTTCAAGGGTGTTTTGTTTATGGTGCTGTTATGGACATTTTCCCTTGTAATCTGAATTTAATGAAGAAATGTTTAAAAGAAAGATGGCGGCATATATATATATATATATATATATATATATATATATATATATATATATATATATATCAGCATGTAGTGTGGGTATAGAAGAATCCAAAGGAGTATCCTGTACATACAGTATAGGATAACTCTAAGTGAGCTCTAAATATATATGTATATATATATTTTCACTGAGGTTCAGTGAAAATCAAGCTGTCAGTCTTTACCCACGTTAACACCACTGTGGATGCCTATTGGTAGACACGGCGATAATTTCAGGATACAGTTGTCACGGATTTTTTTTTTCTTTATATGGTCATCTTCTTTATCTTAATTTCGTATTATTCCCCACTGATCTTTAGTGACATGCTGGGTGGGCCAACCGACCTTTGGCCTCGTCATACCTGTTGAAAAGCCACCTCTCTCTCACGTTCGCAAAGTCGACCTAAAACCGCTTTTTTATTTATTTCGCAAACCATTGCTCGAGACACAAGCCGAAGTGTAAATCGCCACCGCAAACAACACACACACACATTTCAAAACTCAAAGACGGACACACGCGTAGGCATATAAAAATATACACTATAAACACACATGTACACACGGACATGCACATATATTTCGGGCATATTCTATTTCTTACATATGTAGAAGGTATATTTTAATTAATTTTATGCATGCTTATGCCAATATGTATATACATAATATATTAGGATGTTCCAAAACTTAATTCGCTAATTAAGTGGCAAATTGGATTAAATTCGAACCCGTGTGTGTGTGTGTGTGTGTGTGTGTGTGTGTGTGTGTGTGTGTGTGTGTGTGTGTGTGTGTGATTATAAAGATTGGGAATACCATCTTGTCATACATTGTTCCGCATCCCGTTCACATGTTGACACAATACAGCAAAAAGTCTAAGTCGACTTACTGTCGAAATGATCTGTTAATAGAAACGCTTTCGGACAATCTATTAACTATTATCAAGGTTGTTTTTTGTTCAACTGAATAGTTTGATACTTTCATATAGCAATGGGAATGTTTTAATTTTCGAATACAGTCAGCACGTTATGGTGGTGTTCATAATTGACTTGGTTTCTTCTTTTTAATTTTTACGCACCACATGTCGAAAAAAGTAATCACTTGTATAAATGTAAAAAATATACATATATTAAAAAGTTTGTTGTGTTCAATGAAACCTGCATAAAAGAGGAACTGCTGATTAATCAAACGATTATATATATGTATGTTTGTGAGAATGTGTGTGCTTGTGCGTGTGTGTTTGTGTGTGTGTGTGTGTGTGTGTGTGTGTGTGTGTGTGCGTGCGTGTGTGTAGAAAGTTTCAAGAATAATATTAATTATAATGTTTCGTTTATTCTTAATCAAAGAAAACTGAAAACAACATCTACAGAAAAATGGTTTTAACTGTTTTGTATTCTGATATACAGAATACTATATATATATATATATATATATATATATATATATTACTAAACATATATTGTTAAATATAACAGACAATGAAAGTCTATTATATTTAATCATGAGACGTTCTAAACATCGTATTTTGACTATACTTTCAAGTGAAAATAAAGACAAAAATTGTCCAACATTTTAATATTTTTTTATTACGCTGGTTAAGTTTTCGGTTCACATGAGCCATCTTCAGAGTTGTTGCAGGGACGTTATCATAAAGACATCCACCATCAAAGATGATTATTATCATGTGTTGACATAAAACATTGCTATGCAACGATAACAGTTACCGAATAGCAGACGCACGTAATGCAATGTAATGTGTTGTAACTAGATTGAAATGTGATTTTATTGAGTGTGGGTTGCTTTGATTTAATGTAGATGGCCTCCAATATCTTAAGGTTCTTTTTACAGTGTGTATGTGCGAGCATTATTTGTTATCGACTAAAATCTGTCTAATATTACATACATGGCTACGTTTTTCTAAATGTTGTTTAATTGAGCTATGATCAGAAAGGAGACCGGTAAGTCTACGGGATAGCGTGGTTGTAGTAAAACCAATATATGTAGTGGGTTTATTATTAGTAGTATCAGAGATACACTACATTAGTTTTCTGTAGAGGATTTAGTTGTGTGGTTGTAGAGTTATTAGAAACTATGAGATCAATTTGTTGATTATTATTAATTGGGTTAACATTTCTACCTATTAAGTTTTTCAATGCTATTTCATCGTATCTGTAATTATTATGCATTTGGTTGCAACAGTATAAGTTAATAGTGCTATGTTCATTTTGACATACACTATTGTTAATAATATTATCAATATTAATATTATCAATATTAAGTTTATTAAGATACATTTTAATTTGTTGATCAATGACGGAGTTAGAAAATTCATTGTTAACAACGGTTTATTTAATGTTGTGTAATTCTTTATAGAATATGACTTTGGAAGAAGATATGACTTGTGTGCGTTGAATTCAGTCAGTTAAGTGCCATACGTGATACACGCTTGGGCGATCATGTCTCGAAAGAGACATGACTGACTGGGCAGAAGATTATCCCGCAGTAAGTTGCCATTGCTTTCTGCGGTAGACTGGTTGCCGACCAAGGCTATAGAACCCAATCTGTCCTGTTATTTAACCCATAACTGGAGGGAATAGACGGATTAATACCTTTCCCGAGGGTATTTGCGCGGAAGTGAATGCAAGGAATTCAACTGAAATTCGAACTCGGCTCTCCGAATTCTCGTTCCGAGTAGATATCCACTGCGCCACAACTTAAATTTTCTATAACAGCTAACTTATATAGTTGGAGGCATTCACTATTATAATTAAGAAGACACGAGTTTATGCTAGTTGGTTTTCTATATAGAGAAGTAGTAAATCTCTCTTCCGACAGAATTCGAACCTGCACACTCCCATATACCGAAGAGATGCCATCATTAGATCTGGTATGTTTTACCACTCAACCACAGAAGATATAATGGCAGACAAGATCCAAATTGGGTTTTTTAAATAGATATTTTTTCTGATTTCGTTTAGACACATCTATCTCTTTCCAAACAAGATTTCTCAAAAACATCTTGGCCGTTGGATAATTACAATGTACTGTTTAATTATAGAAAAAACAGACTATCTACTCAAATACGAGTATCCATTAAAATAGTGTTTAAAAAATTAATTTATATAGTTATGTTGGTTAATAACAATTTCGTATATTTCCTGTATAATTTTGTAATATATATATATATATATGCGCAAGTATATATGTATATATATGCAAGGATACACACACACACACACACACACACACACACACACACACACACACACACACACACATATATATATGTGTGTGTGTGTGTGTGTGTATATATATATATATATATATATATATCCTTGCATGTCTACTTGTCAAGTTGTCAATCTAGTAATCTATTCTACTTTTCGTCCATCTTTCACCCACTGCTTCCCACCCCTAGCCAATCTTATGCAGGCTGTCCGGTCCTCCAACGCCTGTAACCAAACACTTATCTCCTAGGAAATTAGCTTTTCTAACCGTGGCTGAGGAAGACAGAATTATAAACCTGTGTCTATCCTCCTCCGTATTTCTTTGCTTTGTATTTGCGCTAAGGACCGGCTATTCCATCACCTCCTAAAATGGCTGTGGGTGCATCTGTGGGTCAGCTTACTTTTATAAACACTTTTTCTTTTCTTCTTTTTTACATTTTAAAGGCGGTTGTTGTAGGTGACAGGAAGAAATTAAATGAATGAAATAATGAATAGTTCAGATCCTCAGGTTAGCGAAGTATTAAGTTGAATTGTCTTTGGAAGTAGAGAGATATTTTTAACACCTTGATAAAAAAAAATCACAATTTTTACTCGCGTGCTCTCTCTTTCACACACACACACACAGCAATAACAAGGTTAGCAATCTATCTATCTAAACTTATTTATAAATGGAACTTCGTGTGTGTGTATCTGTGTGTGTGTGTTTCCGTTACCTATAGACTCCGAAACGGCTGAACCGATTTTCTTGAAAATTTACACAGTTGTACTATAAGCGTCTGCGAGTGCTCTTAGCTAGGTTTGTGTCGAGGTACCCGCGATAAATATCGAAAATCGATAATCGAAAAAATCGGGTTATATAAGGAGTGGTCCGATTTTAATCAAATTTGATACACTCATACACAAAGACATAAGAAACGATATTCAGAAGTTTCAAGATTGCAGTTCTTACAATAGTGCAGAAAATCGATAATATATATATATAAGGCAAGATGTTTGTGTGTGTGTGTGTGTGTGTGTGTTTATCTGTCTGTATGTCCTTTATACAAATCCACAATTTTTATCCGATTCTCACTAAACTTCACACAAATATTCTTTAGGCTGAGTCTGAGCTCCAGGACCATGGATTAGTTTTAAAGCTTTCATTACACCCGAGCAACGCCGGGCTATACTGCTAGTACGTTAATAAAAAGAACAATAACTTTCGAGTATGCGCAGATTTCTCTACAGTGTTGAATGAGAATTTGAAAAACTACAATTATCCACTTCCAAGTTCGGAAGAAATCTTCGCCAAACTTAATGGTGGAAGATTTTTTTCCAATTTTGACTTGTCAGATGCATACTTGCAAATACCTGCCGAAGAAGAATATTATAAACTACTGATCATAAACACCCATAAGGGCATTTATAAGTTCAACAGGCTTCCTTTCGGAATTGAATTAAAGTAGCGACGAGCATTTTCCAGCAAGCAAGTAAGTAATGTACACAAGGATGTGCGTTGTGGTGCATTGGATATCGGTTCGGAACGAGAAATCGGGGAGCCGAGTTCGAATTCCAGCTGAATTCATTGCATTCACTTACGTGCAAATACCCATGGGAAAGGTATTAATCCGTCTATTCCTTCCAGTTATGGGTTAAATAACAAGACAGATTGGGTTCTATAGCCTTGGTCGGCAACCAGTCTACCGCAGAAAGCAATGGCAACCTACTGCGGGATAATCTTCTGCCCAGTCAGTCATGTCTCTTTCGAGATATGATCGCCCAAGCGTGTATCACGTATGGCACTTAACCGACTGACTGAATGTACACAATGCTCGTGGGGTAGGCTTTCGCACAAGCCTATCTGGACGATATATTAATAAAAAAAGCGAATCCAAACAACGACATATTAAAATAGTGTTCGGAAGGATAAAAGAATATGGTTTTAAACCTTCGAAAACTACTATCACATATATATAAAAAATATGCATGAACTAATTGCACCATTAAATGCTTCACCAAAAACAGATGCAAAATGGGACTGGATAACAAAAGTGCCAAGATGCCTTTGAAAAAATTAAGAAAGTACTAACGTCCGATTTATCGTTAACGCATGTCGATCAAAAATTGAAAATTATTGTAACATCTGACGCAAGCGACTTTGGAATAGAAGCCGTAATTCTACAAAAGTATGACGATGAAACAATGGAGTCGATAGCACACGCTTCTAGGTCTTTAATAGCTGCCGAACAAATATAGTCAGATTAAAAAAGAAGCTCTGACCATCGTGTTTGAGAGTAAAAAAAAGTTCACAAGTTCTTACATGAACGTGAATTTCTGTTACAAACAGATCATCGCCCACTATTATATATGTATGGTTCTAAAAACAAGGGTGTTCCATCGCAAACAGTAAATCGATTACAACGCTGGGGAACCATATTGCTGAACTATTATAACATGGAATTCTTAACATAAAAAAAACTAAGTCACGCGGATGGCTTATCCCGATTAATTCCAAAGTGTTGTGAACCATAAGAAGATTCTCTTATTGCTGCATTAAGGGCAGAAAATGAAATAATAAATATCCTGTATAATAAGGGAGTTCGCAATAACTCTTGATGAAATTAGATTTTAGTCACGGAATGACAACTTTATAGCGAAAATGAAGGACCAGATTAAAAATAAAGTATCATATAAGAAATTAAATATCAGTAATGCATTCTCCATATGCGATGGTATATTAATGTACGCCGACAGAGTCGTGATTCCGACATCATTACGAAAACGTAAGTTGAAAGAGTTTCAAGATGGCCATCCTGGAATGTCGAGAATGAAGTCGTTCATTAGGTGTTACACATACTGGCCAAAAATGAACGAAGATACAAAACATGCCGAGGTTGTGCTATAGCGGCAAAATCCCCGCCAATTAAATATCAACTTTGGGCAGGAACGGACATTTCGAGGTGCCGACTACACTTAAATTTTGCTAGACCAGTAAACAAAGCATATTATTTGATAGTGGTCGACAGCTATACCAAGTGGCCGAAAATAATGATGCGCAGAAGACTTACTTCGAATATATTTCTTGTACTCAGCAATCTTATTGGCTTTATTGTTTTGTTTGGGTGTTAAATTATATATATATATATATATATATATATATATATATATATATATATATATATTATAAAAGTCAAATTATATATATATAATTTACTGCCACACATTTCCCTATTCTTTCTTCTTTTCTCGCACACATAAATCTGCACACCCAATTTCTATTCAATGTATTGCATAACTATCAAATTAAACTTTCGTTACTCAAAATTAAATATCAATTTTCTTTCATTTGAATTACTACTTGTTGTTTATGCTAAAATTTAATATAAGTTTTTGATAGGTAACACCAAAATGAATGTTTTTTGTTTATTTTTTGTTTTTTATTTTTTTATTTAATTTTTTTTTTCGAAATGACACCAAAAAATCGCTACACCACTGTTTTAAAATATTTACCAAAAATCATGGAACTATTCGATTCAAGCAAAGTTTTCAGTACTCATTTATTAATGAATGATTTGTGTGTGTGTGTGTGTGTGTGTGTGTGTGTGTGTGTGTGTGTGTGTGTGTGTGTGTGTGTGTGTGTGAATACGTTGTATTATAAAAAAAAATTTTGAGAAAATAATTTTTGGATATGTTTTACATCTCTTTTCGATATTTCGTGTGTAACTTTTAATTTGTGATGAAGGAGGTCATCTATTTTTTTTATTTTCATAGTTTTATAAATAATTCTCTGGAGATATTATTTCATTAAAATTTATGCAATATCAAGTGTGAACATACGGAAAATTCGGCCCACATCTTAGCAAAAATAATTCACTAAATCTCAAAAAATATTTTTTGAGACTTCATGCTTGCAAGATTTAATTAAACACGGACAGAAAAAAAACTACACTTAATACTTTATTTTAAGTTACTTGTAATTTTTCAATGCAATTTGAAAATTCATCCCGTTGTTGTTGTCATAAAGACATGTTTGAAGGAACAAAAAATGCAAAGTTTTATACCATTTTCGAGCGTGAATCTTTTTTAAAGAATTTCTTTTTTTAACAACAGATTATTTTTGCGATGGTTATACAAAAAAGGCATGATTCTGATATATCGCTTTGACTGACTACTTTCGGAAGACCGAGTTCGAATTCCAGTTGAATCCATTGTATTCACTTATGCGCAAATACCCTTGGGAAAGGTATTAATCCGTCTCTTCCCTCCAGTTATGGGTTAAATAGCAGGACAGATTGGGTTCTATAGCCTTGGTCAGCAACCAGTCTACCGCAGAAAGCAATGGCAACCTACTGCGGATAATCATATGCCCAGTCAGTCATGTCTCTTTCGAGACATGATCGCCCAAGCGTGTATCACGTATGGCACTTAACTGACTGACTATGAATTAATCCTCCCATTTCATATCACCTGTTCAGTCAGTTTTTGTATTAAAAGCTGTTTTCTTATCCATCGGTACGAGTGTTTATTTTTTGTTTGTTTGTTTGTTTTTCTCCTGTTTCTGTGTTCTTGAATTTATTTATGATGTCTTGTATACAAAAACCAAAAGTGACTTCAGTAATTAAGCGTAAGTTGTTATTTTAGTTTTTATTATTTTATTACCTCCACTAAATCGTTGAAAAAACACCATAGTTGGAAGAAAAAAGGCCCCAAAATTAATAAAAACGAACTTTTTCTATCAAAATGTTTGTTATTATTAAGGAAGAAAGATCAAAGTACTTTTTAATTATTTTTAAAAACATTTTAACTAGTTCGAAATTTTGGTTAAAAAGCTTGTTTTGATTTTAGTTAGCGGATAACCAAATTGTTAAGAGACTTTACAATGGAAAATGTAATATTACATAACTCATTTTTTTTCCAGTGACAAACACATTAATTTGGAAATTCTTGTAAAAATCAAATAATTGTCGGGTTTTAATGAAACTTTCAGGACTTATTCACAAATGAATTAAATTATTTTTTAAATTATAATTTTTTTTAAATCTTGGTAAAAATATTTCTTTTTTTAACATCTGTTACCCCCACACACACACACACATACACATAAATTCATGAAGTTTTAAGAAATTAAATTTTGTTGGGAAAATTAGTTTTATTAGTTAAACGCAGGACTCACTGGGGAATGTAAATCATCTACTTTTTTTTTAACATTTTGCTTTTATTTTCGAAAATCTGCTCCCTATAGTAAAATAGAAAGGGCAATAAAACTGGCATTATTTAATTTGATAAGCTTTTATTTGCTTTAATGAATAGTATATATCAAGGACATTATAGCCCGAAGAAAATTTTTCCGATAATTAATGAAATTTTTAAAAGATTGTTTCCAATTTTTTTTTAATTATAATAATTCATAATGTTGCAAAAATATTTTTAAAATACTTCAAACTTTTGTTGTCGTTAGTTCATTAGCTTAAGTGAATATTATATTTACTAATCGAAAATTGAAAAGTTTAATACAAATCGTCGTGCCTTCGTATTTTTAAAATAATTTTAATTTTTTTTTTTTTTTTGTATTTGAAGTTGTTTTTTTTTAGTATGGTAATTTCTATGTGTACATTAAAAGATCATATGCTTTACGGTTTCTTCCCCTTTACAGGAAGAAATTGTACAATTATGTCACTTGTGATTGCCATACACTTATTTTTAAAAAGAATGGCCAAATAATTCAAAAAATGTTTTTAAAAATTCAAAATTTAAATTCCAATCAATATAATTTCTGTTTTAAATACATTGGCGTATTTTGCTTTTTTATGGTCGTATCGCCCCAAACAAGGCATTTTACTGCCATTGTTGTGCAGGGGGTTACATAAAAGGAAAGTTATGAGAAAGAGTGACAGGTTACAGGGGGTGTCAGGAAGTGGGTAAGAGACGGATGAGAATACTGATGAGAGTGGAGTGGACGGAGAAAGGAGCATAAAAGAGAGAGAGAGGATGCAAGTTAGTAAGATAGGAGATGACTATTGACTTTACATTTAAATTCTTGGAAATTGTAGCTGTCGGAGAAGCAACTAAACAGAATGGAATTCCACAGGCGGGAAGTGCGAGAAAAGAAGCTGTTGGAGTAGAATTTGCGTTTACATTTTATTGGCTTCACGGTAAAAGGGTGGGACCTAGTTGCTAATATTGTGGCTCGAATAAATTCATATATAGGGGGCACCAGTGAACTAAGTTCATCGGAATAGAAGCCGTGAAAATATTTGTAGAAGAGACACAAGGAAGCCACATTGCGCCAGTGAGAAAGTGACTGTATCCGAGCTGCCAAGTCGGGATCGATCACATTACAGATTCTCCGTTGGATTTTGTCAAGGACCCCTAGGTGAATAGCAGGAGCACCCGACCAGATATGGCAGCAGTATTCAATGCACGGGCGGATGGTAGATTTGTATATGTGCAAGATTGTTTCAGACGGGAAAAACTTCCTGGTCCTGCACAGAGAACCGACCTTCTTAGCAGCGGATTTAGCTATGGATTCTATATAGTCATTCCACTTGAGGTCTGTTGTGAGAGTTAACCCGAGGGGGCGCAGTGCTTACTGGAAATAGTAAATTTAATCATTTAGCCTTTAATTATAACTAAAATAAAAGTTTCAAGAAAACATCTTTATTTTTAAAAATTCAATTTAAAAGTTAGTTATTCGAAAATGAGTGAAGGGACCTATTTTTAAAACAAATCTTTGTCTTACTTTTTTTCTGCCTAATTAATTTGTTCCCCTTATCACCATGAAAATTTTCAAAAATTACGATGAAACAAAATTATGATATTATTCGCAAAAAAGAATATTTTACTATAGAAATGTTTTCTTTTCACATTCAACGCAATTTACATTTACGCTATATTTTTTGTTTTGGTAACGCCTTAATGCCTGTAAATGTATTCATTATAATAACTTTAATAAAACGGTATAGAATAAAAAATTATATTCTTAAACTATTGGTTAAAGAAAATTATTTATAAACATAAATAACAAATTCTTGATTATTGCACTGCTGGTCTTACATATTTCTTTAGGTTTTATTTTTACTTTTTCGCGCGCTTTTTCTATTTTGTCCTTTATTCTCACTGGCCTCCGTGATAAAACATTATTTTTCTATTTTGAGTAAATGATAAGCACTACTTTTAGAAAGTCCAGTTAATTAAATCTTACATTTACTAATAGACTTCGAAATATGTCTCTAGAACAAATATTGGATTTCAAAACGAATTTTCAATTTGTCGTATACAATGGCGGTTCGATAAGTTGATTAGTGACAACAAAAAAGTGTGTTAATGTTTTCAAAATGCCTAAAAAGTTTTATCTATATACTGATATTAATTTTTCTTCAATTCGAATTAGCTTTTTGAGTCATTATTTTTCAAATAGAACCAAAATTCAAATTCAAAGAAAGCATTTAAAATGCGTTTTTCATGTTTTATTTTCAGGTTTTTATTATTATTATTTTCTGAGCATCAAGGCAGATACATTTAAAGTAGACACTACACAGTCTTCCTGTTTCTTAAGCATGCGTGTAGATTTTTTCTTTTTTTTTTTTTTTTTTTTTTTTGCATGCTTGTAATTTCCCGCTACCCAATTTAAATACGAACGTCCAATTTTTTGAGATTGTAACTTACTGGTGTCATTGACCTGAACTGGTGTTCATGATTTAAAATATGTTTTTAACAGAAGTCGGAATGACAGACATTTTTAAATTGTCCGATGGGAAACTACTTCGATACTTTTTGTCTCTCTAATCCATTGTCCTGATTGTTTTTCCCACCACGACTCCCGAAGATATTATTCGTGATACCGAATAACGCTTTTTCCCCATATTTATTTATGTTTTCTCTGTTCTTTCTCTGTTTATTTTGGTTGTGGTAAATTTCTTTTTTATCCTTGTTTTTATTTTTATTCCCTTTATTTTATGTTTTGGGGGTAAAATTTTTTTCTTTTTTTTTTTTCTCTCTGTCTGAATTCATCTGGATGTGAAAAAAGTGAACAAAAAACAACCACTATCAAAAATAAAAGAAAAGAAAGAGAAAAAATACCAGGAAACTGAGATGGAAAAATAATGAAAACCTAGCGAAGGGGAAGATTAAATAAAAACAACAACGATGAGAACAATAAATAAATAAATAAATAAAAGATTTAATATTAGCAACAACAACAATTGCATTCTCTTTTCTCAGATGGACTTAGAACTGAAATGCTTATTCTCAGAGTGACGTTTTGTGGAGTTATTTTGTTGTCCACTTGAATAATTTGGTGGGTCATGTCTGGCACAAGTACAAGGATATTATTTAATTTACATCTTACAGTTAATCAAAAAAGACAGTTGAACCGGTTA